>CAUYLG010062177.1:0-11911 GCA_963573385.1 Cacajao melanocephalus
GGGGGTGGGGAGTTGGGGAGGGATAACATGGGGAGAAATGCCAGATATAGGTGATGAGGAGGAAGGCAGCAAACCACATTGCCATGTATGTACCTATGCAACAATCTTGCATGTTCTTCACATGTACCCCAAAACCTAAAACGAAATAAAAACTATATATATTTAAAAAAAAAAAGAAGTGGCAGGCTTAACACATCCATTGAATCACCCTTATTCCTGAAATACCACTAAAACAACAAAAAAGTTTTTTTTTTTAAAGCATAGACTCACAAGGATAAAATGAAAGAAGAGAGAACAGCAATACAATAGTATAAGCAGGTGAACCTATACAAGGAAAGCAGAGAAGCAATCTGATACACACCTCAGCCCTTGCAAACTCCATGACAAGGTTTTATGCAGGTGGTTCAGACACCCAGACACCAGGCTTATTCCCCACTAGACTCCTGATATCTCCTCCAGGAAAGAGACTAGGAGAACCTTGTTCTAGAGAAGAAGGTTCTGACTCTGGTCAGCCAGAGAAGAACACTTAGCATGCTCACCTTAGGGTACAAACACTTAGACAGCATTAAGAGTAGAACATGGGAGTTTCCCCAGAGATGTAGCCTGAACCATCACCTGCAGTGGAGACTGATCCTGATAGTGGCCACACAGCCAGCAGTCCCACCCACACACAGAGCTTAGAGCTTGCAGTCTGCTTTTCAAGGCCTGGCACTTAGATGGAGACCGATTGCCAAGGATTATCAGACCGTCAGAGGAAACAGCTGCTTGGCATCTGGGTGCTCTAAACAAAGGCAGCTCCTGGCGCCACCCCAAGCAACTTTGACTTAATTGTCCTGGGGTGGGGCCTGGAGAATGTTTCTTTCTTTCTTTGTGTTTTTTGTTTTTGTTGTCGATGCATTGCTTTTAAACTCTCCAAATGATTTAATGTTCAGGTGGGACTGAGAACAGCGGATACAGTCCATTGAAGGAGTAAGGAATTAGGGATCAAAACACCTGCGTTCAAGTCCTCATCCACCAGTTAGCAGCCATTGATAGCTACAGGTATGAACGTACAGATGAGAGCATCAGAATCATCCCAGATCTTGCAAGAAGGCAGAGCTCCACCTCCAGCAGATCTGATACAGCAGCGTCAGTGGGGAAGGCCCAGAATCTGCACCTCTATTAAGTTCCCAAATGCTGCCGATGCTGCTGGTGCAGGAGTCACACTGTGAGAACCCCTGCCTTAGTGCTAAGCGTGCTGGGCGTGGATGCAGACCCAGATGCTCCACTCCTGATTTTTCTATTCACTGGCTGTGCAATATCAGGAATATTACCTAAACTCCCCCATCTTCACTTCCTGCGTCTATAAAATCTGCATCCTAGCGCACTCACTGAAGGTGCTCTTGTGGGAGGAGAGGAGAGGACCCAGGAGAGCTGAGGGCTCCATGCTGGACGTGGAGCAAGGCTTTGTGTCGTTGCTGGGCATCTCTCTCAACCTTGCCTTCATTAGAGCCCAAATTAAATAAGGCAAATACAGCTCTGAAACTATAAGGTGCAAATGAAAGCCAGCCTACACATGACACTGCTTTGAAAACGGCAAAGTGCCACACTACTGTGAACCACCTGTGATATTGTTACTATCACCAAGGAGCTGGAGTAATCTCAGTGTTCTGCTTAATTCCCTTTTAAATGCTCTTCCTAGGTGCCGTTCAATATATACTAAAGAGGGGTTTTCCTTACTGCTTTCTTACAGCAGCCTGAAGCAAGCGACACCACCTACAATAGCGTGCTGAGCATCCAGCTCCACGTAGGTGAGATGGGATAAAAACTTACTCCCCAGGGCCATTTTAAAGGTCAAACAAATTCTCGTCAAAATGTTTTATACTGAAACTTACTATTTAGAAAGATGAGCAGATGTTAATAGTATTGTTATTACGATGAATGTAGAACTCTTGGAATTAAGATTCAACATGAAAGAGGTGACATCTCAGGTTTGACAGGCATGATAGTTTTTCTCTTTCAATGTGACAAGAGTGCCTAGCAGTCTTTCCATTTATGGTGCACTGGAATACTTAATGTATAAAATTCTGGGTTCAAATTTGCAGTATTCTGGGAGGAAAATTGTCCAACAAATGTTAGGAAGCTATTAGAGCTTTATATTTAGCTATTTAGCTTTATATATTTTTTTATTTAGACCCAGATATCTGTGTTCTTCAACAGATACACATGGGCTCCAACTCTGGGCGAGGCCCTATGGCAGGAGAGGAGGCTGCGCAATGGAGAAGACCTGGCCCCACCCTCAAGGGTCTACTGGGTGCTGCAGGCAAAGGGAGGAGCCAGCCCCTTGCAGTGTGGCTCACCACAATGGGAGAAGCAGGCTGTTGTGGAGCTGCAGAGGACAGCCCAGGGCCAGGAGTCAGCTGGGTGCCAGAGCAATGCCTCCAAAGGAGGTGCCAGGCAGCCTCAAAGGAGTGGATGGGCAGGCGCTTCTGGGCCCCAGGAAGCCTCTGTAATGAAAGAAGGGGTGCTGTTTTGGGGGAAATGCAAAGAGACTCTAACACGGTTTAACCTTTCCTCCCCAGGTACTATCACTTGGTATTACATGGGTACAATTTATCACCATGTCAACTGTTTTCCTTTCCATGCATCCTTCCTGTCCTCATCTTTACGCAAGCATGTTTTACATGGTTGCATGCAGGTTATGTTCTTTTCACTTAACTTTGTATCTTTAATTTGCTCGAAGTTGGCTTAATTATAAATTCAGTGACAGTATACAAGTTCTGCAGTTAATGCAACTTATCTATTTCAGCATTTCTATATTGTTGGCAGTTTCTATTGTTTTAACTGCTATAAATCTTGCTGCATTCTCATATTAATGGATACACCTTCGGCTTCATCAATCATGGTTGTGTAATAAAATGAACAGGAGAAAACAGACCTTGACCTTGAATTCTCAGTTTGCCACTTCCTGGCTGTGACAGTGGATGAGTTATTTCACCCCCCTGGGATTCATTTCCCCATCTGTAAAATGGGAACAAGGACACTATCTACCTTAGAGGGTTGTTGTGAGGGTGGAAGGAATGATTACATCAGTGCTTAGAACATTCTCCACCACATGGGAGGATATATTAAGATTCTCAACCTAAATAACAAACAGAGAGAGGCTCTCTAAAAGAAGAGATGTTTTATTTGAGAATAGAGCATCACTATATGCAATGCCATAGCAAACTAAGTGTGTGTTCAGGAAGGTAAAGAGATCAAGATTTTCAATGGAAAAAAATTCGGAGGATTATGTAATTATTTTGAAATAATTATCATTGGCTACAGAGATCTATAACAAGGGTGATGCCGTTCCAAGGTTGGACAGGCAGTTGCTGGGCAGATATCCTTGCAGAAGTATTTTTTTGTGAGAGGTTGTGGTCTTTGAGCAAGGTTGTGGTTTTTGTAGTCTTTTCATGTTATCAGGCATACAAGTATGAGAACCCTCTCTTCTTGGCCTTCCCTGGCTTTATTTGTCAGGATTTTCTTAACATTAGTGACTCCATTTTGATTCTGAGAACCTTCACACTATTAAAGAAAATATTCTTGTTTATCTTTGCATCTGTTAGTTAATAACAAATTAGTGTTCTATGGGTTGAAATAGTTTTCTCCACAAATCTGTTGAGTTTAATTTTTTCTAATCAATTTCTGTAAGTTCTTTATGGACTCATATTTTCCGGTAGTATTTATCTTAGCCTGTCCTCATTTATATATTTTAAACATTTTAAATTCTTTTGAATATCTTTTTGGTGATTTTTTTTATTACATCAAAGCTTGTAAATTAATCTTGTATTCAAATTCTAATAGTCAATTCCATTTTTTCAGGCATAACTTGATTTATTATTAAAATTTTATCTTAATATATAGTGTTTTATTTTCCTAACAATTTACTGTTAAATTATTTCATTTGTTTGGCAAGTATTAGTTCAGGGAGCACTTGAAAATGTTGGAGAAGAAAATTCTCTACTTTAAATATAAACAACTAATATTAGAATGTATCATATTGAGGTCATAAATATGGACTGAAATATTTCTACTTTAAAATTTATTGAGCATTTTTTATGACCTTGGAAAAAAATATAATCACTTCCCACAAATATTATTTTGCATCTTGCAAAACAGCTAACACTGCCGTGCTGCCTCATAGTTTACAAAGTCTTTTTGTATCCTTCATGATCCCCAGACAGCAATTTGAGTGGTTGCTATTGTCTGAATTTAGACGGCAGTGAGTCACAATCTCATGTAATGATTGTATTTCTGTCTATTTCTCTCATATGTCTAATAAATTCTTCTTCACATATTTTGTTGCTGTGTTGCTCAGTGCATGGAAAAAGAAAATTGTTGAGCAGCTGTTTATATCCATTACTGTGTGAGTGCCTTCACATACAATCCATTTAATTCTATGACCTTGTGGGGTCACTAGTCGTATTTCTGCTGTTAGGGTTGAAAAAAACGATGCAGAGAGGTGTTGGTGTCCGTAGACTCCTCTGGCTGATAACAGGTCACCATGGTTTTTTTTTTGGAGACGGAGTCTCGCTTTTGTCGCCCAGGCAATGGCATGATCTCAGCTCACTGCAACCTCTGCTTCCTGGGTTCAAGTGATTCTCCTGCCTCAGTCTCCTGAATAGCTGGGACTACAGGCGCACACCACCACACACAGCTAACTTTTGTATTTTTAGTAGAGACGGGATTTCACCATGTTGGCCAGGCTGGTCTCCTGACCTTAGGTGATCTGCCCATCTCAGCCTCCCAAAGTGCTGGGATTACAGGCAAGCAGGTCCCTGTTAAGAGTTCAAATTCACACCTAATTCTCAACTCCAGGCTCTGCCACCATCTTGCCCTAGTACATATCTGAAGATGACATTTCCTGATTAATTCTATACAAAATAACAAGATTTCTCACAATACTGTACAACTTCTTAATAATTTCAATCTCATCTTCGATTGATATTAGACGTCTGCCTCCTTTTTGCTTTCCACTGTTTTTTCCCCATCATCTTTAAGCATTTTGTTGCGGGTCTTGTTAGATTTCTTTGTGTGTGTGTGTGTGTGTGTGTTTTGCTTTTAATGTAATCTTTTGTTTTTAGTATTGAGATCCAGATTATTTAGATGAATTGCTATACACATTCTTTGTGTTTTAATACATCAATATGTCCATTAGAAAATTTTGTAGATTCTCTACAAAATCTCATTGCAGAGATTTTGGAAAATATTGTAAATCACAATGATTCTGTAGCCAGAAAGAATCATTCTTAACGTTTTTGTTTCACACAAAATTGGTATACTGAATATAGTTGTATGCCCTTTTTTTCACTTCATATTACCTGTTGAGAATTTTTTCATGCCATTGAAAACATGGATTTTGATGGCTGCATAAAGAGATGTATTGTAATTTTTCAATCATCTTCACCCTTTAAACTGTCTGTGTTGTTTCCAATTTCTGCTTTTATAAATAAGCTGAAATAAACTGTGTTGGAGTTAAAGCTTTGACTGTTTCTCTAGTTGAGTCCCACTGGTGGATTCCTGGAAGCAGAATCAGGCGAAGATTTTGAATAATCTTAAGATCCTTGTGGCATATTATCATCACTTTTCATTAAACACCCCCTAGTTTATAATCTTATTCTCTGTGCATGAGGAAGCACTCTTTTCCCTATAGTCCCTCACTCCCCACCAACCCAACACACAAGTCTGGAAAAGTCCAGCTAATCCTCTGCTGCCATAGATGAAATGGCACAGACTTTCAAGCCAGGGAGACGCAGAATCCAGGCTGCACTCTGGCTCTGCGCCTTAAAATTGGCAAGTCACATAACCTCTCAGCGCCTCAGTGTTTGCTTCGCATGACAGGCATGTTTAACAATCGTGCAACCAACGCTTTCCTCCTCCCTGGGGAAGGCCAGATGGTGGGGAGATTTCAGACATGTTTGGTTGCAGTTAGCCCACCCAAATCTCATTAACTCCCTGCAGAATGAGTTCACCCAGGCTCCACAGACACCTAGAGAACATGAGCAGGCTTTTGGGGGTCCATGACTCCACTGCCAAATCTTAAAACTGGCCTTTGTAAAACAGAGTTTGTGTTATAGGATAAAAATACTGTTTCTCTCCAAATAGCTGTGAGATGGTGTGAGACACTACTGTGTTTAGCAAAACAGACACAGTAACCACAGGAATCACAGGAACATTCTCGGAAGAGGGGCTGAGTCCACCCAGGCACTGGCCACGCACCAGCTCCATGAGAAGTACCCACCCCAGACCTTCCTCTCCACAACCATCCTGCACCAGTTAGTACCACACTGGAGACATAAGGAAACTGAGGCCCAGGGAGGCGAGGACCGCTCAGTCAGGATGTGGCAGGCGAGACTGGATCCCAGGTGGGCCTGGCAGTGACAGCATTGTCATCTCATGGTGATATCCAGCCCAAGTTCCACTGCTGAGGGAAAAGGGCATCCTCTCCCTCCTGACTTTGCTGTTGCCATGGCAGCCACTCCACATGGCCTTGTGTGGTGAGAAGCTGGCTGTAGAAACCTGAAAATCACCCTCCTGCTCTGGGTCAGGGCAGCTCCACCACCTGCTCTGGCTAATCTGAGCAGAGTTGACGAAAAAGAATTCAGTGCAGAAAAGGGAGGCCAGGCAGTGCCAGTGCCACCGCCACAGTCAGCACATGCAGGAGGTGTGGCCCCCAGCCCGGCTGCTCCCACCCTGTTGACCCTGCTGGGCTGTGCCTCTGGCTGCAGCCAGGGTCCAGCTCCACAGCCAGGGGCACTGCTTCCTGTCAGGTGCCACGGACAACTTCCGGTGCCACGGACAACTTCTGGTGCCACAGATAACTTCCAGTACAATAGACTTCCGGTATGAAGGACCTAGGTGCACATCTGATTGGTGGAGCTTGGTCACATGACCACACCCTACCTGCAAGGGAAGCTGGGAAGGAGAGGATCTGCCATTTCAGGTTCTGCTTCCGTTGGGTTTCATGAGGTAGGGAATTCCTAAGACACAGAAGTGGGTTCTAGATTCTGGGAAACGAAAAACAAATGACAGCTACCTACTTCCCTAACAAAACTGAGGAATATTTTGTCTGTCTATCCTTAAAATTTATCAACGTACTCTAAAATATGTAGGGGGATACAGAGTCTCCCTTTACTCTCAATCCAAAATGAGAAAGTGAGAGAATTGTGAAAGCAAATCGGATGTATCCCTCTCCTACTGACATTCAGTGGTGTCATGTTGGTAATTTCGAAATGGCCAACACAAGAGCATTTACACCACAGAAACTGGTAACCACTGTACCCCCTCTCCCACCCCCCCCACAGCTGGCTTGTTAGACATTTTTCCATGACACTGGGATGGTCCGTCATCCAGGCCTGCTGAGATCATCCCTGGTGGTCAAGTTCACCCAGACCCCCCTCAACTAATCTCTTCCCCTTCCCTGGAATCTCTTTGAATTTAGCTTGGTCCTGCCCTTAAGTTCCATAAATGGCTTGCTTGTCTCCCCCTTAAGAATATAGATCAGTTAGTATTTGATGTATCATCATACCTATCCAGATCAATTTTTAAAACAGACTCTAGTTTTCTAAATAGCTCCCAGTTTGTTATATGCCACAAATATCACATTAGACACGATGAACAGCCGTGCAGGGGTTAACAATGATAACGGACATAAAACATTTCGTATTTTAGACAGTGTTTTGGAAAACACTTTACAATGGAGAAGAACCGTATAATAGTTTTTATAGTCCTCACAGCCCAGACAGCAGATCTGTAAGTCACAACATGTAAAAAATAGGGGGAAAATAATACACAGATTTTTGGGATTAAGGAGCATTTTATTGCTCATTAGTGCCAGATTGTGGTTTCTAGACTGAATTACTTAACATTTAGAGCAGAAAGAAAGGAGGAACAGTTCTAAGTGGGACCATCCAGAAGGAATCTTGGCTGAGGCTCCTGCACCCACCCCAACCCCCTACAAAATGCTTCCCTTTTTTTTCTCTGAAGACATGATTGTCCCATGGAGCTGATTGCATAACGAAGAATATTTTCCTAAAATTGTCATCAGAACATTTTATAAAATAGCCTCTAGTTAGGTTTTTAATAGACAGTGGCCACTTCTTTGGGGGTATTTGAGCATTCTTACGCCTTTGAGAAAGTCCCTGCCATGTTTGTAAATGCTCAAGTACATCTGAAAGATTCAGATGGCGAAGGGAAAACAGAAGTCTTCTACCCTGTGAGCCACAAAGTCCGTACATTTCACAGTGGTAAAAGCTGATGGGCTACTGAATTTCCCCTTGATTACTATTGAACACATAATTGCTATACAATTAAAATATAATTATACTGTCAAAGAATAATTCCACAGTTACTCTAGCATAGTGATTTACAAAACTGAAAACATTTTTAAGAGAATTCTGAAAGTTCCTTTCCACATTGCATTGCTAAATCCTTTACTAATGAGTGCCTTTCTGGGCATCTCTCCAAGAGCTTCTTAGCTGCCACACTTTTAAGGTCAACTGTACAAATATTAGCTTATCATCTACTCAGGGCTTCTGAAAACATGATATTAGCTATCAGGAGTGATCTAATTATTGCTTTGTTTGGAGAATAGATAATGAATTTTGTGCTTCTGAAACATCGCACATTCCCAGAGCTTAAAACCTTATCATAATTCCTTAGGATAAAGAATTAACCAACTCTTCCTTGAGACTCTAAAGAAGTACAAAAGTAGGAAGGAAGGAAAGAAGGGAGAGAAAAAGAGAGAGAGAAGAAAAGAGACAAAAAGAAAGCACACTTTGCTTTTGAGGTTTCAAAGAGGGTTCCAGGGCTTGGGTGTCCTGGGAGACTCTTTGCCTCCTCCTCTGTTTGTGTCTCTGCTGATTCCTGGGTTCCCTTTCTGCCATCCTAGTCTTCTGTCTCCTCCTCCCATTCTTTCTTTAAGTTTCTTGCTTCCTCCCATATTTGCCTCTGATGAACCCTCACAGAGAAAGGTTAATCCTCCCACCAGGCTCAGCTTCAGGTCTCTGCTATAGACCTGAAATCAGATAATTTTAGAAAGCGAGTATTGTGTGTTTAGTCATATGTAATTGAAACTTTGCTTCACTCACAAGATCTGATTTTGTTTGTTTCCTTGTATGTGCCAGGGGCAGTGCCATCTGAGAGCCCATTTTTCTTTCATGATTATCACTTACTAAATGTTAGTGATAACATTTAGTGCCATAGGGGAAAGGGAATTTTGTAATTCTTGCTGTGAAAAATTCTTTGCAGCCATGGAATCAGCTAAGCCTGGACTGTTTGCTGTATCCGTAAATGTTCCTCATCACTAAAGGGACATTTAGAAAGTCTTCATAGGCTAGACTCAGTGGCTCACTCCTGTAATTCCAGCACTTTGTCAGGCTGAGGCAGGTGGATCACTTGAGGTCAAGCAGTTTGAGACCAGCCTGGCCAACATGGTGAAACCCCATCTCTGCCAAAAAACACAAAAAATTAGCTGGCTGTGGTGGTGGGTGCCTGTAATCCCAGCTACTTGGGAGGCTGAGGCAGGAGAATCGCTTGAACCTGGGAGGTGGAGGTTGCGGTGAGTGGCGATAGCGCCACTGCACTCCAGCCTGGGCGACAGAGTGAGACTCGGTTCCCTCCCCCACCACACAAATAAATAAAAATTAAAAGTCTTCATAGAATAATTTGAGATCTGGGCATGCAAATCATGTGAAACTCATAGTCTTTGTTAAGATTCTTAAATTATGAGCAACAGAAATGAGGGTTAGGTCGACTAAGGAAAAAGTGGAAGGTTCTTAAGTTATTAGGATTAGAAGTAAAACAAATAGATTAGAGAAAAGATGGGCTTATATAACATATGGGTTCTGAAGTGTCTCAGGAGCCAAGAGTGGAGTGAGTCGGATATAGGACGGGGAAGGCTTGAGGACTCTCCATGGCTCTTCTCTGGGCCATTGGCCTCATTTGCTTTTCCTTTGCAGACAGCTTTCCTTTGCTTCCTTGGGCGCCTAGATGGGACACAGACACTCGCCCTCAGCTCTGCAAGCCGCACTGCCAGCCACCTGCTGGCTGACCAAATGGAATTTCACTTCATACTCCCTAGATGAAAACTGGCCTGGGTTGGGTCCAGTGTCCAACCCCAGAGACACCCAGATACTGCCAGGGGGTCGAGTCAGGTACGGCAGAGACCACCTTCACCGGCAGTCAGCCATAGCATCACGCTGACAACACCTTGCTAGAGTGTGGGAGAGCAGAAACCACCTTACCTCAATCCTCCCTTCCCAGCTTCATGGCTTCACGTCTCTCTCTCCTCACCTTAGTTTCCTTGAGAACAAACCTGTGCTGTTTCTTTCAGAGACCGTTGGAAATGGCACGTGTGAATGTGAACATTCTAAAACAAGTAAGAAGCGGCTTTGTTTTACTAATCTGAAAGCACTGATAAACTCCCCGAAGGAATGAAGTGATTGTCACCTGCAGTTGCCTTGTGGGGATGAAAGAAGCTGGAGTGGGACTATCATCTACCATCATATTAAATGCAGCCCAGAACCAGTGGGACCTGCTGGTTGTCCCCAGTGATGACTCAGGGCCAGAAATGCTATGGGGTCTTCTAGCACAACCTACACATAAAAATACTAAAAATAATGCACAGTGCTTTCCATTTCAAACAGGCTGCAACAAGAATGCTCAACGCTGGGTGGGAAAAGGCGAGAAAAGGGAGTTCCGTATTGACCAGTATCACTGCGACTCTTTTAATGGCTCTTCAGAACCTTGTAAAAAATTATCTGCACGGTATAAAAAAAGAAGAGATTGTAAATAGAAGCATTTCATATTTTAAAATATTTATTTATTTATTTATTTTGAGAAAGGTCTCACTCTGTTGCCCAAGCAGGAGTGCAGTGGTACAATCACAGCTCACTGTAGCCTTGACCTCCCTGGGCTCAGGGGATCCTCCCACCTCAGCCTCCTGAATAGCTGGAACTACAGGCACTCACCCTGACACCTAGCCAATTTTTGTATTTTTTGTAGAGGTGGGGTTTCACCATGTTGCCCAAGCTGGTCTCAAACTCCTGAGCTCAACGAAATCACCCGCCTCAGTCTCCCAAAGGGTTAGGATTTTAGGCATGAACCACTGTGCCTGACCTCGTATTTTTTAAGGATGCTAAAATAATATCATCACTTATAATCATCACGATTCTTATTGCTTATGCTATGTGCCAGGCACTATGCTACATGCTTTACGGATGTTATCTTGAGTTGAATTCTGTGACTTAGGGTTGCTATCTTTATTTTGCAATAAGGGATCCTGAAGCTCAAGAAAGCTGCATGACTGGAAGAGCTCACGTGAGTCCTGGGTAGCCAGGGCCAGCAGCTGAAACTCCCACTGGGGAAGCACTGTGAGACAGAACACAACAGTTGCCTAAAGACCAATGCTTAGCGATTTGTGCTTTTAAGGATATTTACTTAAGATGACCCTACATGTAAGAGGAAATAGAGGGCTGAACATCTTAAAGCAAACAAAAACAAACAAAAAAACTTGAACCTGGGAAGGCAGCATTTCAGCTCATATAGTGGGAGCTGAAAATATCCTTGATTTACTGAGTTTGCAAGAAGAAAACGGGAAAGGACAGCAGAGGTCAACGTGGATTTTGGAGGGAAGGCTTTGACAGTGCTGAAAACAGTGACTTTCACTGAGATGGGACAGAAGGTTCTTCCCAGCACGCTCTTTTTTTTTTTTAATATATTTTTTATTGCATTTTAGGTTTTAGTGTACATGTGAAGAACATGCAAGATTGTTGCATAGGTACACATGTGGCAGTGTGATTTGCTGCTTTCCTCCCCTTCACCTATATCTGGCATTTCTCCCCATGCTATCTCTCCCCAACTCCCCACCTCCCACTGTCCCTCCCCTATT
>CAUYLG010062178.1:0-73299 GCA_963573385.1 Cacajao melanocephalus
TCTTGAAGAGATATTTGTATACTCATGTTCATAGCAGCATTATTCACAATAGCTAAAACACAGAAGCAACCCAGATGTCCATCAACAGATGAATGGATAAGCAAAATGTGGTCCCTCCATGCAATAGAATAGTCAGCCTTAAAAAGGAAGAAAATTCTGACTCACTACAACATGAATGAACCTTAGGACAGTATGCCAAGCAAAATCAGCCAGTCACAAAAGGACAAACACGGTATGATTCCACTTACATGAGGCACCTAGAGTAGTGAAAATCATAGAGACAGGAGGTAGGATGGCGGTTGCCAGGAGCTGGGAGGAGAAGGGATGGGGAATGATTGTTGAATGGGTACAGAATTTCAGTTTTACAAGTTGAAAAGTGTGATGGAGCTGGACAGCGCTGATGGTTGCACATTATGTATTTAGTACACCTAATAATGGCTAAGATGGTAAATTTTGTGTTATGTGTATTTTTGTGTTATATTGTATATACCACAATTTTTTAAAAGTGAAAAAAAATAGCATAAGACATGGCACAAAGGCACAGCAAGGGGCAAAGAGGAAAAGCCCATCTACTGCCTGTCAGACCCTGTTCAGGACTTTTAGCCTTTATCTCCACAAACGGCCACAATGACCCTGTTGGGCAGATCATCTGATCTTCATTTTATAGAGGCAGAGACTGAGACTCTAAGAGCTTAAATGCCCTCTTTCTTCTCTCACAGCCAAATGGTCACTGAATTCTGCCCATTCCACGTCATGCTTATGCCTCTCCGTCCTGCCTGCCGTCCTCACTGCTCTGCCTGCTGGAAGCACCTGAGTCCCTCGCCACCCTCTGGACTGGTGTGCCTGTCCCCAAGCTCACCTTCTCTTGACCAACCCTCCACACTCGTGCTAGGGTCATTTTGTAAAACAAACAATACATACTTGATCGCTCAGTACCCTTCAGTAACCCCTGTTGCTTAAGGAATAAGGTCCAATTGCCCTGGCATGGCAGTCAAGGGCCCCTGGGATCTGGACCCAGCACCAGCTCCAGGTGTGTCTCTTTGTCTCCCTCCACCTCACCTCCCCACCCCCATAATTCAGCCCTAGGAAGCCACGTGGAGTCTCTCCATGCACCCACATGCTAGAGGTATGTGTACTAGCTTTGTGATGGGGCGTCCTGTCCAAGGCGACTCTGCCACATCTATAAGATTCCCAGGCCCAGGCAGATGACACCCTTTCAGACCTGGTTGCTCATACAGTCTTCTTTCTTTCTCTTTTGTTTTCTCTTGAGATGAGGTCTCACTCTGTTATCCAGGCTAGAGTGCAGTGGTGCAATCATGGCTCACTGCAACCTTGACCTCCTAGGCTCAAGCGATCCTCCCACATCAGCCTCCCAAGTAGCTGGGACTACAGGCACATGCCACTATGCCTGGATTTTTTTTTTTTTTAATTTTTGTAGAGATGGGGTCTTGCTATGTTTCCCAGGTTGGTCTCAAACTCCTGGCCTCAAGCTGTCCACCTGCCTCAGCATCCCAAAGTGCTGAGATTACAGGTGTGAGCCACTGTGCCCAGCTCAGTCTTTTTTCTGTAGGGAACAATCAGTATATCCACTCATTCGTTGTACTGAGTCACATCTCCTCGCCTTTGCAGGGGCTGGCTTCTCAGCACCAAGGGCCCTTCGTCCCCATCTCCCTGGGAAGCTGCTGTCCTTTCTTCAAGACCTGGCCTCAGCATCTTTCTCCCAGGATGCCTTGCACAGCTCCCTGGATGTAGGCTGTCTTCTCATTCCTGCTGCATTCGTTACACCATGTTGCAACCATATGTTTACATATTGATTTTCTTGCGTAGACAGCAAGTTCCATGAGGGCAGGAGCTATGTTTTATTCAGTCATTCATTACAAAATATTTACTGAGCACTAGCTTTATGTCAAGTACTGTGCCATACCTGAGACACTTGGCTCATGTCATGGAATGTATGTTCTAGTGTGGAATAATCACACCAAAAATATATATACTCTAGGTTATGAAGGAAAGGTAAAAGATGTGCCATCCCTGGTGTCTGGCACTGCTAGGAATGCAATGCATTCTACTTTTCGGCCTCTGCCCCATCCCTGGGCACCAGTAGACCCTAAATGCCCAGCATAGTTACAGTGCTGCTCCCCCACCGGCCCATGAGCTTCCTGTGGGAGAGACTTTGTCTCTTCGGCTTATGTCCCCAGAGGGTGGCACGTAGTAGGTGTATGATAAATGTAGGTTGAGATAAAGATGGAACCGTACCCTCGTGTGTGAGTTGGGATGGGCCTTGCTGTCGGAAGGAGCCCAGGCCACCGGATAGTGGGGTGAGGGCTTTGGACTGGACTGCCCTTCCTCTCTCTAAACACTCCCTCCCCACTGCTATGGAAAACAGGAAAATGGGAGTTCTTTCAACTCTGTTACTTTCTAGTTGTGTGATGACCTTAGGTGAGTCATGTAGAGTCTCTGAGCCTCAGTTTCCTCATTTGTAAAATGGAGGTAATAGTAGCATTAGGTTGGTGCAAAAGTGATTACGGGTTTTGCAGTTAAAAGTGATACAATGTCATAAATTTGCTATGAGGAGGTTTAAGCTAATATACAGAAAGGATTAGTGCAACGCCTGGCACAGAGTACCTGCTCTGTAAATACGAGCTATTGCTATTATTTTACTGCGGGTTCCCAATGAGCGCCTCACTGTCATGCATATGTATCTCCCCAGATTCCACACCCGACCCAGCTCCCTCTGGATGGGCACAACACCGGAGTCCCGTCTTTTCCTTTTGCTCAGAAGCTGTGGGTAACTGGGGCTTAATTAAGCATGCTTGGCTGGGGTGTGATTAGCGGCTGCTGTGTGAGTCAGCAGAGAGGGCCAGGGTGGGAAGAGGGTTGAGGGGGCTGGAGAGAAAATGGAGCAGGAGGAAGGCTTCTGGTGCCCGGGGTTGTATTTCCAGGCTGCATAAACCCACTCTGTTCAACAATCGAGGGGGATAGGGTGAACAATCCCTCAGTCTCTCAAGTTCCTCTAATAGCTCTCACTAGACACCCCACGTTCACACTGAGAGCTGTAGCTGTGTCATTGTACGACCTGTTCATTCATTCCTTTGGCACATATGGCTTGCTTGCTGTTGCTAGACATTGTTGGAGGTGCTGGGAACCGTGTAGTGGACAAATGTGCCCTCATGTAACATACAGACTTGGGGAGGGCACAGGTAAGTACACAGAGATCACGACACCCTTTGACCCATGCCACCATGCGTTGGAAGGAGCACATGGAAAACTCCCGAAAAGCCTGCCTTTCTTTCCTCCGGTGCCCTGTCTTGCAGAGCCTCCCACTACGTGTTTGAGGTGACATGATTTGCTTACCCATCTCCCTCACCAAACTGCAGGCAACTTGAGGGCAAAGAGCATGTGATGGTTCCTTCCAGGTCTTGGCACAGTATTTGGGGCATCATAGCAAGTGCTCCAAATATTGGTTGGCTGATTGAATGAAGCCCAGCTCAGGAAGCAACTGGTTACATGATTTCCTAGAACAGAGGTTGGCAAACTGTAGCCTGGGGGCAAAATTCCACCTGTAACCAGCTATTTTGTATAGCCCTTAAGCTAAGAATAGTTTCTACATTTTTAAAAGGTTGGATTGTTTTTAAAAAAATCAAAGAATAATATGCTGTGGAGACGTATATGCAGCCTGCAAAACCTGAAATATTTACTCGCTGGCTTTTTACAGAAAAAGTTTGCCTACCCTGATCTAGAAGCCTGTCTGCACCTCGCTCAGTTTCTTCATCTATGAAATGAGAGGCCTGAGTTAGATGCCAGAAAGGGGCGAAGTGCTGGAAGTCTGCATCCCACAGTTCCCATCTTTGTCCTTGAGAGTCCGTGTTGCACTCATGCCCATATTGTGGGCATCTTCCCCAGCACCCCACGCACAGCAGGTGCTCAGATGCCGGATGGCAATATGGGGGTGTGGCTGCCCTCCCTCCCTAGATCTCCTAGGAGGGGCAGAATCACAAGGCTCAGACACAGACAGAATGGAGCTCATGCTGGTCTCTGGAAGCCTCACCGCTTCCCAGTCCAGATCCTCTCTATTTAGCAGGTGAAACATCTGCAGGGCTCTGTGAGGAACCTCAGGGGCATAAGCGATGCATATGGGGTTATGGTGGCTCGAGAGGGGCTCAGAGCCTGCCTCTGTTGCCACACAGCTGTGTGAGCTTAGGCAAGTTATTTAGCTCTCTGAGTCCCCCATTTCCTCAACTGAAAAATGGGGATCATAATTCACCACCTACCTTCTAGGGTTGCAGTGAGAATTAAGGAAAGCAATTAAACAAGCAGGTGCCTTGTGATTCTACAGGGCATCCAAATGCTAGTAAGTATTGTTACTGTTATCACAGGACATTGTGGGGACTTAGCTTTGTTACTTGGTTCCACTTGATACAATGGAACACATCAGGTTCTGGTAAGAAGGATGGTTTTATTCTTGAAGGTCAAGGTGGATTCTAAAGCTGTTCATCAGAAAGGCCCAGGGTGAGTGGGCTCAGGGGTGGGGTGTTTGTGGCCCTGGGGTACCCCCTGCCTAATCTCTGCCTGCTCCTTCAGTTGTGAAGGCTGAGAAACACTAGGGGAAGAGACTCGCCCAAAGTCTTGAGCCCCTGCAGACCTCAAGGTAGGGAATGGGGCCAGACCCACACAGCAGTCTCAGCAAGGCCCCCCACCGCCTCTGTCTGCTGGGAGGGGGAGTTTGGTCCTGCTGCCTAGCCCAGTGGCCCCTAGCCACCACTCCCTCGTGGCTCATACTGTCACAGGATCCAGCTTTATCCCTCCACAATCGGGACTAATCTCTGTTTAGTATTTCCTTTTCTTTCCTTCCTTCCTTCCTTCCTTCCTTCCTTCCTTCCTTCCTTCCTTCCTTCCTTCTCTCTCTCTCTTTTCTTTCTTTCTTTCTCTCTTTCCTTCTTTCTTTCTTTCTTTCTTTCTTTCTTCTTTCTTTCTTTCTTTCCTCTTTCTTTTGTTTTTTTGACAGAGTCTTGCTCTGTCCCCCAAGCTGGAGTGCAGTGGCACAATCTTGGCTCACTGCAACCTCTGCCTCCCGGGTTCAAGGGATCTTCCCGCCTCAGTCTCTCAAGTAGCTGGGATTACAGTCACGCGCCACCATGCCTGGCTAATTGTTTTGTGTTTTTAGTGGAGACAGGTTTTGCCATGTTGGCCAGGCTGGTCTCAAACTCCTAACCTTGTGATTCACCCACCTCGGCCTCTCAAAGTGCTAGGGTTACAGGTGTTGGCCACCGCGTCCAGCCAGCCTTTCCTTTTCAATGAGCTCTCCTGTATATCATCCCCTTTGTTTTCCACAAACACCCTACGTGGTAAGAATATTGTTTTCTCTATTTTTATAGATGAAGATACTGAGGTTCAGGGAGGTTGGGTGATTTATCCCAAGGGAGTGTCCTAGCTGGGATGACACCTGGGCTCCTTACTCCCAGGGATTTTTCTATGGCACCAAACTGTCTTTATTCACCTGCCTCGGTTGTCCCCACCCTGAAATCTGCCTTCTTGGCCCACCTGCACTCCTGAGCTGCCCTTCCCTTTGCCCCAGCTGACTCACAGGCCTGGGAGTATCCCCTTCTCCTACCCACCTGTGCGGGTGTGAGTGCATGCCGGCTCCTGCAATGTAAACCCCTGGACCACAGCGGGGCTTCAAGGCCATTCCTTGCCAGGCCATGACCTCCAGGGTCCTGGGGTAGAGGAGGCTGGGAAGGTGTGTGCCAAGGGCACCAGGGAGATGTCAGACTCAGTTACCATGATGTGGACTATTCATGCTGCCTCAGGGGCTTGGGTGTCACACTGCATTAAGTGGGCACTCAGGGCTTACTCCCTCTAGCTAAGAGATCCAGCCCCACTCTCCCTTCCCCCTGCTTGAGACCACTCTGAAGCATTCCTGACCCCTTGGGGTACAGTCAGGGCCTCCTGGGTGCCTAGCCTTTGGGAGGTGCCACTCCAAAGGGACTGAGTGTTCAATGTGGGGGTTGGGTGCAGGAGCCTTTTCCCTCAACAGTTTCATCTGGCCTCCCCAGGGAACCAGGCTCCTCTTTCATGGGTTGGTGGGGAAGAGTTCAAGGTGTGAGAACCCCTGTCCATGGGCTCAGCTCAAAGGTAGTGCTCAGCAGAAGCCTGGATGCAAGGATGGGCTGCAGTGGGGAGAACCTCTGGCCTTGCCTCTGAAAGGAGACCCTCCTAGACTGTAGGGAGACCCGGCAGCCCGTTCCTACCTCGGTGGGCCCCGCTCCACCTTGCTCACCTCCTGTTTTGTCTCTGCAGCTCTTCCCATTTCCCTGTACACAGCATTAAGTAGAGGTTGGAGGGGTGGGCGGCAAAGGGAGAGCAGAAAGGACCTATATTCATACCCGTGAGGGAAGGTTTTTTTGGGGGCTCTGTGGGGTGCCCAGCATGAAGAATGAAGTGTTGGGGCAGAGAGCATGAGCCAGGCACAAGCTGAATCCCAGAGCTTGGCACCCTCCCTTCCAGCTCCTTTGCTCCCAACCTCACGGTTGCCCACCAAGACACAGGTCTCCTCAGTGCCCCCACCTCCCACCTTACACCCTGGCCCCCATTTCATCCACCAGGCTGCCAACACCCTAGAATGCTGTCCAGGTCTCCTCCTCACTCCAGACCCTTCACTGGCTCCCCATTGCTGACAGGATGGCGTCTGCACATTGGAGCGCTCTCAGCCTGTCTGGCATCGTGTTCTAGCCCGTGTGTTCCTCTGCAGCTCGCCTCTCCCTGCTCCCCACACGGAGGGCTGTTCTCTGGTCGGGAACCTGTGCTGCTGATGTGCCATGCTCCCTTGGTTCTTGAGACCTTGTCATGTACTGATCCCTCTGCTGGGATTGGCTGTACCCCTTAGCCACCGAGAGAGATTCCACACATTCTTTGCATCTCTGAGATCTACCTCCATGAGAAGTCTCTCAGGCTTCTGCTCCACTGAGCTGGCCACACAGTTGGGCACCTCTCTTTGTTTTAACAATTAACTGCTTATGGTTTGGCTTTTTTGTTGATGTTCCTCTCTGACCCTTGATAGTGAGCCACTGAGAGTGGAGGCCATGTCCCAACCACCCCGCCCCTCAGCAGTAGCACGGCGCTTGGCCTGTCCTGTGGATATTTAAATGTTTGGAACACACATTTTTTAAGTTAATTATTTTTTCTTTCTTTCTTTTTTTTTTTTTTTTTGGAGAAACAAGGTCTTGCTATGTTTCCCAGGCAAGTCTTAAACTCCTGGCCTCAAGCGATCCTCCTTCCTCAGCCACTGTGTGAGCCACCACACCTGGCTAGAAAATGTTTGAATTGACAAACTCATTAATGACTGAAGTCACTGGAGAGGTACTTGAGCTCTTTCTATCCCCCTGCTCCTTCCCCAGTGTCCCTGACACCTCCCCACGGGATGTGGGAGACAGGTCTCACAGCTCACAGTCCAGGCTACCCTTAAAAGAGCTTGGAAACCAGATCCAGTGCCCAGAAAAAAAAAGTATCTCCAAAGTGCTACTAGTCCCGCCCTTAGTCCTGCCCCCATCTTTCTCTGATATCCCTGTGGATAGCATGCTATCCAAATTTCTGGCATTTAAGCTGAATATAGCCTCAGAGCCAGCGCACTAAGCCCTAGTCTGAGGAGCTGCATTCTCTGTGACATCATCCTCCTCGGCTGGCTCCAAACTAGGTCAGGGCCTGCTGGCAGGAGCCGGCCAGCACTGACTGCCCAGCAGCCTGCCACGCGGTTGCAGCTTCTGGGTAGATAGAGCAGCAGGGCTGCTGAAGTTGAGAGAGAGTAACTGGGGGTGGGGCAAGGCAGGAGAAGGTCTGACACTGAGGCCAGAGCAGGTGGAAATGTCTTCCTTACCTCCCTCGCTCCCATGAGTTAATTATTAATAGCTCATCAGCCATTTGTCCTTTCACTTGCTTATTCCACAAACAGGTGTTGGATGCATGCCTTGTGTCAGGCAGTGTCCTAGGTGCTGGGGTAGGAAGAAGAGATCTTTGTCCAGAGAGGGAGGCAGACATGACCAGCCACTGGTGGATCAGCCAGAGGGTTCTTCTGGGTATGTCCCAGATTCTCTGGGATGCCCGGGGAGGGAACAATGGAGAGAGTCTATGGAGGTCCGAAGGTACCCACGTCCTGGGGGCCAGCTGCAAACACATATGCAGGACTAACCTCAAAGCCCCCTTTTTCCACCACACCCCACTCACCAGTGTGTGCTTTAGACTCTATCTCAAAACCAGATTTCAGAGGCTTCCTCCCACCTCCACTGCTACCACTCTGGCCCCAGCCTCCTTCTCCTGCCTGGTGACTGTGGTAGCCTTTCCACTGAGCTTCCTGCTTCTACTCTTATGCCTTTGCAATCTATTCTCCATATGACAGAATAATCTGGTTTTAAATGTGTATTTTATTTTTAGTAGGTAATACATACCCTTTATACAAAATGAAATGAGTTTTTTAAAAAATTCCAATTAATCAGGAACAGATCATGTCACTCTTCTGTTTAGGATCCACCCGGTGGTTTCTCTACTTAGAGTATAAACCAGATCTCCTGCCTGTTCTGCAAAGCCCTGCTGGCCTGGGTCCGCCTGCCTTTCTGACCCCACCTTGCACCACCTGCCCCTCCTTGGAAATGAACCTGTCTGTTCCTCAAACAGGCCAGTCTCCTTTTCACCTCCTATGGCCTTGCATGTGCTGTTCCCTCTGCCTGGAATGCTCTTCCCCAGACCCCTCTTGGCTGTTACTTCTTGTCAATCAGAGCTCAGCTTCATGTCACTGCCTCAGGGAGGCCTTCCCTGATGAATAATCTAAAATGGCCACCAGGCATTCTCTATCCTATCACTGCATTTGTAAAAATAGCTTTACTTAGGTATAATTGACATACAGTAAATGGACGTATAACACTCAGTTGGAGACATTTTGACATACGAATACACCTGTGACCATCACCACGATTAAGATAGTAAGCATAGCCATCACCCCCAAATGTTTCTTTATGCACCTTTGTAATCCCCTTTTCTCCACCCACTGCCCCCACAACCACTCATCTGCCTTCTGTCACTATAGACCAGTTTGCATTTAATAGAATTTCACATAAATGGAATTGTACAAGATGTACTCTTTATTTTGGAGAGTCTGGCTTTTTTCACTCAGCACAGTAGAGGTTTATCCATGCTGCATGTATGGATGGTTTCTTCCTTTATGTCTCTGAGTAGTGCTTCATTATATGGACATACCACCATTTTGTTAATCCATTCTCTGACTGATGGATATTTGAGTTGTTTCCAGATTTGGCTATTATATATAAAGCTGCATGAACATTTGTGTACAAGTTGGTTCTCTTTGGTTAATACCCAGGAGTGGAAGAGCTGTATCATACTTAACTTTTTTTTTTTTTTTGAGGCAGGGTCTCACTCTGTCTCCCAGGCTGGAGTGCAGTGGTACCATCTCGGCTCACTGCAACCTCTGCCTCCCTGGTTCAAGCAATTCTCCTGCCTCAGTCTCCTGAGTAGCTGGGACTACAAGTATCTGCCACCACATCTGGCTAATTTTTGTGTTTTTGGTAGAGACAGGGTTTCACCATGTGGGCCAGCCTGGTCTCGAACTCCTGACCTCAAGTGATCTGCCTGCCTTGGCCTCCCAAAGTGCTGGGATTACAGGTGTGAGCCACTACCCCCAGCCCATACTTAACTTTTTAAGAAACGTGGCTGTACTGTTTTCCAAAGTGGTTGTACTATTTTACATTCCCTCCAGCATCCTTGTATGTATGAGAATTCTCATTCCTCCACATCCTTGACAAAAATTGGCATGGTCAGTCTTTTTATCTTTAGCTATTCTAACAGCTATGAGGTGATTGCTCACTGTGGTTTTAATTTGCATTTCCCTAATTACTAATAATGTTAAAGATCTTTTCATTTGCTTCTTTGCCATTTGTATATCTTCTTTAGTGAACTGTCTGTTTAAATATCTTTCCCGACTGTTTGAAATTGAGTTGTCTGATTTCTTACTATTGAGTTACAGGACATAATTTTAATATTCTAGATACAAGTCCTTTATCAGATATGTGATTTGCAAATATTTTCTCCAGTCTCTGGTGTGTCTTTTCATTCTCTTAATAGTGTCTTTCAAAGAACTGAAGTTCTTAATTTTCTTGAAGTCTAATTTATCAATGTCTTCCTTTATAGATTGTGCTTTTGGTGTTATATCTGAAAAGTCTTTGCCTAACTCATGGTCATGAAGATTTTCTTCTAGAAATTATATAGTTTTAGCCTTTACACTACCTACATGATTCATTTTGAGTTAACTTTTGTATTTTGCATTTATTGTAGAAAACAATTTTGCATTTTGAATGTATGGTATGCTGTACGGATAGTTCTTTTTTGCATATGATAGACAATTATTCCAGCACCATTTGTTGAAAGATTGTTCTTTCTCTACTACATTGCCTTTGTGCCTTTGTAAAACAGCCATTGACCAGACATGTATGGGTCTATTTCTGGTCTTTCTATTCTGTTCCATGAATCTGTCTGTCTTTCTTGATTCCAATACTGTAGTTATTGTAGCTTTATAATAAGCCTAGAAGTCAGGCAGTATGAGTCCTCCAACTTTGTTCTTTTTCAAAGTTGTTTTGGTTCCTCTAGGCTTTTTGCATTTCCATGTGATTTTTAGAATCAGCCTGTCAATTTCAATTAAAAATCCTGCTGGGATTTTTGTTGGGATTGTGTTGAATTTCTAGATCAGTTTGCATAGCATTGATGATCTCAAAATATTGAGTCTTTTGACCCATTAACACAGTATATCTCTGTTTCTATTTAGGTTTTTGTAAATTTCAGCAATGTTTTCTAATTTTCAGTGCACCTGTTTTGCACATCTTTGGTCAGATTTAGCCCTAAGTATTTCATGCTTTATGATGCTATTGTAAAAGATATTTTTTAAAGTTTCAATTTTCAAGTGATTGGTGATGAAATACAATTGCTATGTGCATTACTGAGCATATATCCTGAAACCTCTCTAAACTTGCTTATTAGTTTTTGTAGATTCTATTGGATTTTCTTTTCTTTCTTTCTTTTTTCTGTAGCTCCACTCTCACCCACTATTGGATTTTCTACACAGATGATCCTGCCAACTGTGAATAAAGATAATTTTACTTCTTTCTTTCTAATTTACCTTTTATTTCTTTCTATTGCCTTATTGCATTGGCTAAAATCTCTAGCACATTGTTAAATAGAAGTGGTGAGAGCAGATACCCTTGCCTTGTTCCTGATCTTAGGAGGAAAGCAGTCAGTCTTTCACCATTAGGTATGATGTTAACTGTATTTTAAAAAGGCATAGATGCATTTTATTGGTTTGGGGAAATTTCTTTCTATTCCTAATTTGCTCAGAGTTCTTTCTTTAGATCAGAAATGGATGTTGGATTTTCTCAAATGCTGTTCCTGAATCTATTGAGGTGATCATTCATATGGTTTTTCTTTTGTAATCTATTAAAATGGCAAGTTATGTTATTTACTTTTTTTTTTTTTAAGAGAAGTGTCTTGCTATATTGCTTAGGCTAGAGTGCAGTAGTTATTTGCAGGCACAATCATAGTGCATTATAGCCCTAAACTCCTGTGCTCAAGTGATCCTCCTGTCTCAGCCTCCTGAGTGGCTGGGATTACAGGCAGGTAACATCACACCCAGTTAAATCATTGATTTTTGAATATTAAATCAATTTTGTATTCCTGGGATATACCTCATTTGATTATGATTCGTAATCTTTTTATATATTGCTGAGTTGTATTTGATAAAAGTTGGTTTAGAATTTTTGCATCTATGTGTATAAGGGATATCAGTCCATCATCTTCTTCTAATCTTTGTCTGGTTTTGTATCATAGTAATGCTGGTCTCATAAAATGATACCATTTTAAGTAGTTCCTCCTCTTTAATTTTCTGGAAGAATTTGTGTAGATTTGATATTATTTCTTCCTCAAATATTTGTTAGATTTCACTAGTGAAACCATCTGTGTCTGGAGTTTTCTTCATGGGAAGATTTTAAACTACAATTTCAATTTGTTTAATAGATATAGGACAATTCAGCTTATTTTTTCTTCTTGAGTGAACTTTGGTAGTGTACCATCACACTATTTTAAATTATTTGCACAGCTCTTTGTATTATCTGACAAATTCTTGTTTTATTAATTAATTATTTTTTATGTGTTTCTCTCCTACAAGATTGAATTCCAGAAGGACAGATACTGTCAGGTTCATCTTTGCATCTAGCACAGACTATGAGCTCAATGTGTAACTGTGGAGTGAATAGAAGCTATTTTAATCTCTCTGAGAATACAGAAACATGGATGTTCTTAGATTATGCCCGTGAAAGCTGAGGCTTAGAGAGAGAGGTTAAGTAAATTGCCCAGTACCAGATAACCTACGAAGTGGGTCAAACCCATGATCTTGCTCCTACATGCTTTTCCCTCTTGCTAAGTATTGGTAGCAAAGTATGAGAGTAATGGTTACAGAGAAACTAGACAGGGCTCTCAGGCTTTAGTGTGCATGAGACTTACTTGGGGCATTTATTAAATGGGCCAGGAATCTGCATCTTTGACATGGTCCCCAGGAGAGTTTGATCTATATCATCAAGAGACCACACTTTGAGAAGCTCTGACCTGGCCTGTTCAAAATTCAGGGGAAAGGAAAATGCTGCTCTGTCCAGAGAGGGTGGGGACATGATACGGATGGGCCTAGGATCACTCTAGGTGGTGGCTATGAATTCAGGACCCCAGCCTGAGGTGGGACATTTGCAGGCATGTGCAAACAAGCCCCAAGGGCACTATATCAGCCCCAGGAAGTCCTTTTTCAGGGTCAGTGGCTTATGAACCACTTCCTTTCCCCTGTACCTCTGTTTCTCAAGTGGCCAGAGGTAAGGCCAGTGCAGTTTCTCTGTTTTTAATAAAAGGATAAACTGTAGGGGTCTTTCAAGTTGTCTTTGGTTAAGCTTCCAGAAACCTCACAGCCCCATCTAGTCCTATTCCTTACTTCTTATCTGGTTCCACGGTTAGGCAGGACCAGGATTGAGGGAAGGAAGGCAGGGAAATAGAGAAATCCTGGGCTACTTACTAGGGAAAGGCATAATTAGCAGATGTCTCTCTCAGGGGCTTGGGGACAGCAGCCCTCTTGCCGTATTCAGGGGGAGGGGGAGTAGGTACATGAAGAGAATACAGGCCCTGAGAACTGTGCCATAGGTTTCCTCACCGCCAAAAGTTCACCCTGCTCACCTTCGGCCTGTGTGAATCAGTGAAGGAGTTTGGCTTCATGTCGGGGACGGGGTGGGGGTTGGGGAAGGGCGGGGCTGAGGGAGGTGCTTGGATAAGGGGATAGGTCACATGCTCCACCTGTACACCTTCATGTGCTCTACCTGCAGGGGGTTTCTTTTCTGGAAGCCTAACCAAAGAGAGCTTCCTGGGGCCTCAGTACAGGACATTCCAAAGCCTCTGCTGGTTTTCTGCCTTCCTGCCTTCCAGTGTCACATTAGCTAAGATTTCTGCTGCGATAGGGCAGAAGTGGCAGGCAGAGGCAGGGAAGGCTGGTGTCCCAGAGGGCAGGCAGAGAAGGAGGGCAGAAGGGGGACACAGGAGGAAGGGCAGAGGGCAGGCCTCTAAACTGGGTGCCAAGGTGCTCTGCTGTGGAAGGTGGGAGTGGGACACCCTCCTGGGGGCGGTTGACATAACGCCTGGCTTGGCTGTCAGTTGGCCTGGAAGCTAATAGAGTCATTTGCCTGCCATCACCACATTGGCTGGGAGAAGTGGAAGGGCACTTGTCCCCTGGGGTAGTCTCTGCCATCCTGAGTTGGCACTGGACTGGACAGATGTCATCGCCTTCATGTGGGAAAAGGCAGCCTGCCCTGGTTAGAGTAGCTGCTGTCTTTGTGGCCTAGTCTCAGTGATTAGGGTCAGAGGGAGGGGTCCTAGTCAGCTCCCAAACAGCAAGGAAGGCAGAGCACTTGTATTTGGCCTCAGAGAGGGATCTGGGCAAAGTCCTATTAGAAGATGCTATCTGGGTGGTGTTTTATTTGGTTAGATATTTGTGTTTATTTTCTATGCCTAAGTAATGAATCACCGCAAACACAGCAGCTTAAAATGACATCCATTTCATCACCTCACAGCTTCTGTGGGTCAGGAGTCCAAGCTCATGTCAGCAGGGTTCTTGCTCAGGTTCTCCTAAAGCTGCCGTCCAGGTGTTGGCTGGTCTGTACTCCTCTCTGGAGCTTGGGGTCCTCTTCCAAGCTCATGTGGTTGCTGGCAATATTCAGTTTCATGTGGTTGTAGGAATGAGGTCCCACTCTCTTGCTGGCTGTCATCCCATCTCTCTTGGCTTCTAGAAGCTTTCAGTTTCCCGCCATGTTGCTCTCACAGGCTTTCTCGCCTGGCAGCTCACTTCTTTAAAGCCACCAGGAGACTCTCTCTCTCTCCATCCAAGAATGGCCAGTTCATCTTTTAAGAGCTTTCACCTGTTTAAGCCAGGCCCACTCCGGATAATCTTCCTTCTAAGTGATTCAAAATAAACTGGTCTGAGACCTTCATTACCTCACCCCGTGATATTCACGAGGCCCACCCACACCACAAAAAAAGGGGATTGTGGTAGAGCATCTACACAAGGAGGCAGGAATCCTGAAGCCATTTTAGAAGTCTGCCCATCACAATATTCAACTTCATTCATTCATTTTGAGAGAGAAAAGGGGAGAGAGAGAAAATAGAGAGTATGAGATAGAGACAGAAAGGAAGAGAGAGAGAGAGGAAAGAGAGAGAGAGAGAGAGAGAGAGAATGTTTGGGTGTTTAAAGATGAAAGGGAGTGGTAGGTACTTGTTCCTTGTTAGCAGAACAGAAGAGCTGAAGAGTCCACCTGCAATTCTGTGCTGTTCTGCTCTCCCCTTCCTTGCTTATAATGAAAACAGTTGATAATTCAGAATTTTTATTATAAACTGTTGCATGGATAGGAGCCAAAAAGAGCATTTGCTGTATGTGCTCATTTCTTACAGGGAATTGGTGAGAACCAGCTCAACCAATGACTATTGCTGTTGGCCATCTGCTGGGACATGCAAATAGCTTATAGAACCAGAGAATCACAGACTCTTAGAACCAGAAAGGGCTCTGGGGATCTTGTAATCCAACCCAGTCATTGCATAGATGATGGAACTGAGGCCCAGAGAAGAGATGTGAGTTGCGCAAGGTCACACAGCTAGCAGGCAGCAAGTTTTACTGGGAACAAATAAATGCCTACTCATTCAGCAAGCAGGTCTTGGATGAGGATTAGGAGGGGGCATACGTGTCCTAGGCCAGCTCATGTACTTTCCACTACACCAGTTTGCCTCATTACACAGTCTCTGCTTCTCTAATGGGACTGGCTTCATAGATTTCTTAATGTGTAAAATATTAATCAGCAGTTGCCTTCCTTGTCCTCTTGGCCATGGGGAGTAGACAGAGGGGGCTGCAGCCTGAGCACAGATGGGGTGGCAGCAGGAGGAGGGGGCTATGCAGCCTGTGGAATGGCAATGCTTGTGCATGTGTGTGTGTGTGTGTGTGTGTGTGTGTGTGTATCCAACTGAGATTAAGCCCTGAAAGCAAGACTCAACCTTGCCTCCTCCCCCATGCAATCACATCCTGTCTGTGACTGTGTCACCTCCCTCCCTCCAGCAGCCTTTATCGGTATCACAGATGCTGATTCACAAGATGCAGGTTGCAATGGAAGGTGATTAATGACGGCAGCTATCGTCCCTCTTATTCCCCCAGCCTCCTTGACCTTGTTCTTCCCCTCCTCTTTCCACTTCCCCTGTCCCCACCATCCCCTAAGACTAGAGGCAAACATTCAAGACATGAGGGGAGTTGGGTGTTTCTGGAGTAGCAGCTATGAGCCAGGCACTGTGCCAGGCTCTCTCATTTGCTCACAATGGACATAGAGAGATGCTGTGGGATGTCATTGGATGAGAGGAGGGCAGTGTTCTTCCCATGTCTCCATAGAGGGCAGTGCCAGGCCGATTTCCAGCAGACAGGTTTGCCATCCTCTGGCACATGTTGTTCATGTTGGTTCTGATGTGTATGTTGTCAGCATGCCAGGATTCAGGGTTATACATGGACTTGCCCTCTGAAGCCTGGCATGCTGACAACATGCACGTCAGAATCAACATGAACAGCATTTACCAAAGGATGAGGCTGTCAGGAAAGTTAGCAGTCATTCACTTTACTAGCAGGGTGAGATGGAGACCCGGAGGAAACTTGACTTGCTCAAGGTCATGCAAAGCTGGCTTTTCCTGATTCACATTCTAGAGGCCATTCTCATCCAGCTTCCATTTCTCCTGCTGCACTTTTACTCTGCTCTGGAAGCAGGGGAATGGTCACAGAGCATCTCAGAGCTGTGGAGGTGATCAGGGCACAAGTGTTCAGTGAAAAAGATTTAAGCCACAAGGACAGCCTTTCTCAATACCACCTCTGAGCAGCTTTGCCCAGTTTCCTCTCTAAGTGATGGGCCTTGTTGTCATCATGACTAGAATGGACTGCTAGCCTACTAACTGGGTCAGAGATGTGGCAGAGCCTCTGACACCAAGGCGACCTCTATACGATGGACTGTTTCCTCTGTCCCTTTCATTGTGTCCATGTGTGCCCATGTGTGTGGAGTGGGGTGGGCTGCAGAGTGTATATGGCTGAAGTACTAGTATACATTCAGAACTCCAAGCCTAATTTCTGATTTGTAAGATATGACAGTGGGGTCTTACCTTCCTCTTATATTTTTGGGACTTCCAAGGAATCATGTAAACAGGTGACAGACTCTAACTCAGGAGGACCCAGGGGTGCTTTTTTCTGCCTCTGTTGGCTTCCTCTGGGTCAGGCTGGGAAGCTGGGGAAGAGGGCTAAACCCAGCTCCTGTCATCCTGCCATCTGTTGCTTGGTCCTTCAGTGAGTTTGGTTGAGGGAGAAATTAGATCAGAGGAGACAGGTCTGGGAACCCAGGTGTGGCAGATGTGAGAATGTGGGCTAAGGTCCGTGAGCTCTGTTTTCTTGAGGCATATTGGATTGGGTAGCAGAGTCAAGCAGTATTTCTCTCCTACGGGGAAACTAGTCATCTCAGTGAATTCAGCACCCTGGACAGAGCACAGGAAGGCTGGGAGGCTCTTCATGCCCTTTGGTGCCCCCACCAGGCTGCAAGCCTGGTGGTCATGGGTGCCAAGGCCTAGAGTTCCCAGCCGACCCAGATGTGGGCCCTCAGCCTACAGAGAAGATTGGGCTTTCAAGACTGGACTCTCAGACTTGACTGGCTAGGACTGGTCTGCAGGCAGGAGGGAGTATTGGGGGTTGGGCTGTTCCCTTGAAGAAGACTCACAGACATGATGGCAGGGCTGAAGTGGCTGGACCTGGATCTGGGAAGGTCAGTGCACAGGCATAGAAGTCTTCTGCCTGTTTGACTATCCCACTGTGAGCTCCTTGAGGACAGGAACCCAGTAGATCTCACTGCTGTGCCCTGCACAACTAGCAGATGGTCTGGCCTAAGATAGGTGCTCTTCAATGACTAATTAGTGACTGAATGTTGAGGAGACAGGCCACATAGAGTGAAATTTGGATGGAGCTGGATGGGAACAAGGCCAGGCCCTTTGATGGGCCCCCATTGGGAGACATTTCCCCATTCCTTTCCTCCTGTCCTCACCAGCGACCTCCTTTCCCACCCAGGCCAGTCTTCTCAGTGCACTTCACTCCCCCATTCCATGAATTGCCCCTTTTGACATTTGTCCACTGCTGCCCTTGCCTTCAATGTTTTCCCCAAGGCCATTGCCCCACCCTTTGTTCATGCTGCAGTGAGCCGTCTCTCTCCTAGAAACCTGGGTGCTGGCTCTCTGACCCCTTAGCACTAACAGGGATTTTGTCTTTGTTCCACATTGGGGATGCCGTAGTTAAAATGGTTTTCTAAAAATTTAACAATATATTTTATCTCGCCCAATGTATCAAAATAGTGTCATTTCAATGTGTGTTCAATATCAAAAACTTATTAGTGAGCCAGTTGACATTATTCTTCTCAGAATCCATGGTGTATTTGGTTTCACTTCACAGTGCTCCAGGAGCCCGAGGTAGGGCAGACGGTGTGTTTAAATAGCTTTTGGCTCTGAGTACTTCCATCTGAGTGCACAGCACACAAAGGGTCACCCCTGGCCTCATTTCTGGGTTTTAACATGTTAGGAAGCCCCAGGAGCCAGAATCTTGGGTTCCTGCTTCATCTTTGCTGTTTCTCACTCTATAGCCATCCACTGGTGCTGGTCCTCATTGCTTCCATCACCTGCTCCTGTGAAGGGGGTAGGGGATCACTTCTGTTTCCTCTCTGTAGCACCAGAAAGCTCTAACCTGCTATCTCAGGATTCCCACAAATAGAAAGTGCTATATTTTCTTTTGCATAAAAGATTTTAGCCTATATGGCCCTACCTTCTACTTGCATCACCCTTCCCTCCTCCCATACCACCCCCCTCCACAAGTTGTCCTAGAATATCGAGAAGCTCTCATTCTAATGGGAGCTGTGCACCCGCTGATGGAATAGGTGCCCTGAGTGGTACTGGGCTCTCCATTGCTGGAGGTGACCAAGGTTAATAGACTCTTGTAGCTGGCTAGACACAAAGGGGAATCCTGCATGGGTGAGAAGTTGAGCAGGAGAACTTAAGGAAGTCACTTCCCACCTTGAGATTCCATGATTCCATCAAGTACTTAGCATGGAGGTAGACAATGGGAGAGACTGGAGAGAGTCTCCCAGTCTCTCGCCTCAGAGTATGTGCAGTTCAGTTGGGGAGATAAAGGAAATGCTTAAGAGATCCCCAGACAAATTCGGGGCTGGCACAACTGCCCTAGGACACAAAGGAGAAACCTGGACAGGGGGGTGGGGGCATAGGAACCCTGGAAATAGCACAGAGTAGAGGTGATAATGAGTCAGACCCCTCCTTCCTCGTACAGAATTGAACCTGGCCTCCCAAAACACTTCCTGATGCCTCAGCTGCTGCCTTGGGTCACCCAGAACAGAATCTGCATATTGTGTCTGCCCCTCTGCCCGTCTGCCTCTCTGCCTCTTCCCTCTGTAGGGTGAAGACTCCCTGTTGCTTGCTAAGCTCTTCTTAGAAGGGTGGCAGCAGACTGTGGGTTTAGGAGCGTGTGTTCTGGAGCCAGATCTCCCGGGTTTGAATCTGGACTGCACAACTTCCTAGCAGGATGACCTTGAACAAGTTACTTCAGCTTGCTGGGCTTCAGTCTCTCATCCCCTCAAGGGGGCTGATAATGGTGGCTGCCTCACAAGGGTAGAGTGAGTTAGTAGTTCTGCTGGGGACTTGAAAGAGTGCTCAGGATACCGTGTCACATATTTCTAAAATTAAATACAGGACACGACTTTAGCCTCTTCCCCAAAGGCTCTCATAGTTCTCCTGCAGAGGTGCCAGGGGTGTCGGTGCCCCCTTCACGATGGGAGAGCCGAGACAGCACAGAACTTCAGGGGCACGAGACCTTGATCTCGCTCCTTCTGGCCAGGATTCTGTCAGTGCAGCCCCACCAAACGTTCCCACATTTAGATGTTAGTGGCCTCGCCATGTTTTTATCACGTCTCAGGCTGGTTTTCAACCAAACCCTGAGTCTATTTTTCACAAGCCTCAGAGAAACGGGCTCTACCCCAACCCGCACTTGTGCAGCCAAACTTTTTTTCCCTGCTTTATTTTTGTTTTTTAACTTTTAGGTTCAGGGGTTATAATAAAAGTGAAGTGTTTCTATATAGGTAAATTTGTGTCACAGGGGTTTGTTGTACAAATTATTTCATCACCCAGGTGCTAAGCCTGGTACCCAATAGTTTTTTTTTTCTGCTTCTCTCCCTCCTCACATCCTCCACCCTCAAGGAGACCCCAGTGTGTGTTGTTCCCCTCTATGTGTCCATGAGTTCTCATCATTTAGCTCCCACTTATAAGTAAGAACATGCAGTATTTGGTTTTCTGTTCCCGTGTTAGTGTACTAAGGATAATGGCCTCCAGCTCCATCCATGTCCCTGCAAAAGACATTATCTCGTTCTTTTTCATGGTGCAGCTGAACTTTGATTGTAAGAATAGAACTGTCCCTTTCCCACTCTCTGCTACGATGGGACACGTGAACTGCCGCTCCAGCTTGTCAAGGTCTTTTTGGGGTCCACGTCCTCCTATTGGCCATATGGATGGGGTCTTTGTGTCCAGGAGGATCTGAGAGTCTACAGACGGTGGGCCACTGTGCTACTTGCCGTGCTCATTATGGTCTTAACCAGGGAGAGGCCTCTGGGATGGGGTGCTGCTGAGAGAACAGATCTGGTTTTTGCAGGTCTTCTCTTTGGCACTCGTGGTCTGGAATCTTCCTTTGCCTTTACCAGAAAGCTTTACATCACTCACAGATCTTGTTCCAGTGAGGGACAGCCCTCAGAAAGTTCTTGTCCCCTTGAGGTCTTTCTGGCAGGTGATCACATGGCCCACCTGCTTGCCACATTCCCTCTTCCCAGCTGTGGGGCCTCGATTCTGGGCTGATGCAAGTGTACCCTCTTCAGTCCCAACCAGCTCCTCTCTTGATCCTCCACAGCCAGCAGCTTTTGGGGGGCTTTGAGCCCTTGGCAGAGATCTCCCCAGATTCAGAGGGCCATGACCAAGCTCATCATTGCCCAACAGGGCAGGCCAGGCATGGTCGGGGTAAAAAGCTCAGCTCTTCTCTTGCTGCTTCCAGGAGGTGGACATTGCTGGATCTCTCAGCCTGAGCAGCAGGGAGCGTGCCCATTGTACACTTCCCTGCTCCTCCACCCCTCACTTAGCCCAGCTGCCTGCAGTGCTAGGTGTGCAACTTAGCCTTCAGCAGACTCTGGGGCCTGGGGCTGTCAGACAGCAGATTCTCATCCGCCTTCAGAGGTGTTGAGGAAACACGAGATGCACCACCCACCCACATCACAGTGACATATGTAGCTCTTCCACGTGCCAGCCTTCGGGTGCTCCACTCTGGACACCCTGGGTGTGGGTACCAATATAGTGACTTCCCTACCTTCCAGGTGGAAGGATCTGGTGCCTGCAGGGTAGCCAGAAGACAGGCAGGGTAAACTGGAGTTTTTCTTCTGCCACTGGCTCCAGGATCACAGCCTCAACTTGACCTTGGCAGAGAAGGCAATAGCGGGCTTCTCATGCTCAGCAGGGAGTCTTCCAGCTGCTGAACATCTGCAGGGCCCCCCAGATACAGAGCACATTTGTGCAGGGCACGACCTTAAGAAGACCCTGACTTGGCATGGTTGTGGCCTAGGGAGTGAGGCCAGGGGATGAAAGGAATGAGGTGTCCAGCTGGTGCCCAGGACAGATTCATGCCTCAATCTGTCTTGCTGCAGGAGTATAAAGGTTCTGGGACAGGCAGGGACACATGCTTCCCAAGATAGCACATCTGCTGTCTGAGCATCTTTCTGAGGCAGGTCGACACAGATTTATGCTGGTACACAAATTCAATAAACACCACCAGCCTCCTTGTTCCTGCAGGCAGCCTGTCTGGGAGGCTGAGGGCTCCACTGGGGTGACTTGGGACCCTGAGGCCTCCGTGGAAAGGGCACTTGAGGATCCAGGTTCCAAGGGTAGGATCAAGAAAGCTGATGTGGCTCCTGCCTTCTGATGTCCTGTGCGTGCCTCTGAGTGGCAGGCACAAGTCTGGTTGGGTCACCTGTGCCCCTCTCTGTCTGTTTGACTGTAGCTCCAGTGTTTATAAAATGAGGCTCAGCATTTACAGTCCTTTCCTTTCCACTGTGGTCACTCCAGTGTCCTGGAGTGATCCCTACCCATTTTCTTGTCCTCTTTTCACCCCACAGAGGCCTCTCAGCTCCTGGATGGGCAGGGTAATGATGACAGAACCATCCCATCCCATCCACCCTCTGGAGAATGTCCAGGGCCTCCTTCTCTGGAAAGGGGCAGCAAAGGCAGACCCCCTTGCAGGCCCAAGCTCTGCCCATCACCAGTCATTCTCTGTTGTGGGCTGGAGGGCAGGGGTCTGAGCAGGCCTCGGAAGTATCTGTCACCCTGCACTCAGCTTGCTGCTGGTGCAGAGAATCTGTCATGTCTGTGCTGCACTTCAGCCTTGTCATTTTACAGATAAAGTGATAGAGGCCAGAGAGGGAAAGTGACTTGCCTGAGGCCTCAGAGCTGTCACAGAGTGGCAGAAATGGCTCAAAACCCAAGCCTCCTGGGTCTTAGTGTGGTAAGCTTGCTGCTGTCCTGGGCTGCTGACAGTGCCTTCCTGCCCTGGGAGGGACACAGTTCTGGCAGGGGCTTGCAGGGAAGCTCTGCTTCCCACCAGAGCAGGAAGCGGGGGTCTCGCTCTATCCAGCCCCCTCAGTACTCCATCCTGACAGCACTGGCCTGTTTTCCGACCCCCTGCCTCACCTGAGGCACCTGAGCTCTGGAATTGATCCTCTCAGAGAGGTCTGCGGGGAAAGAGTGGGTGTGTATTGCAAGGGGTGGGAATTCTGGCACTGTAAAGGGCAGGGGTGGAGGCAGTGCCAGGGCATCAGGGCTATGGAAGCCCAGCATGCTCTGCAGACGCTGCTCCCCCAATTCCCCTCCAGACTCCAGGGCCAAGAGCTTCAGATGCCACAGCTGCTGCCCTGCCGGGTGCCCCTCGCCTGCCACCACTGATTGCAGTGTGTGCCGTTCCATTTTTAACAGTCCTGCCCGGCCCTGGCTGCCTGAGCCGATCCAGAGGCGGGCCCTGCTCTTGATTGCGGCACTAAAAATACCGGCAAGGGCTCTGATGAGAGCAGGGGCTTGGTCTCCCCTTTGCCTGCACATCAACTCTTGGCTGCCTTTCTTCAGAGTGGCATGGGGGGATCCTGGAGGTAGGGGGTGGGAGCAAGGAAACTCCATGACTCCCACAACCTTTGCAAGCATCTAGGTAAAAAGCAGAATGGCTATCCCGATATTTGGAGACATGGCATCTGGGGCCTTTCTGAATGCTGGGATTCCCGGGTGTTTTGTGCTGGGTGGACACCGTCTCATGGTGTTTTGAGACTCCGGGTGTGTGGTTTCCTGAGTCTGTGCTGGGAAGGGAAAGCTGGACACTTTTTCAGCCTTCCAAGCTTTTTTCTCTTCACTTCTCATTTCCAGTTAGTGGCCAAAACCTGGGGGTTCCACCTCCCCCGTAATCTCTCCCACACAGTGCCTCCTTTCCAATCCCTCTGCCTGGCTCTGGCCTCTGCCTGAGCATTCCCCTAGCGCCTAGAAGCCCCTCTCATTGCCCATACCTGTGCATGTCACCTGCTGCTATCGGGATGAATTTCTAAAGCTCAGCTCCCTTCAGCCACTGCTGCAGTCTAAAACCTAACTCCTTGGCCCAGCATGCAAGACCCTCTATGATCTGACCTTGACAGATTGCTCTAGTCTGATTTCTTTTCTTTTCTTTTTTTGAGACAGGATCTCGCTCTGTCGCCCAGGCTGGAGTGGCATGATCTCAGTTCACTGCAACCTCCGCCTACTGAGTTCAAGTGATTCTCCTGTCTCAGCCTCCCGAGCAACTGGGGTTAGATGCCTGCCACAACAACTGGCTAATTTTTGTATTTTTAGTAGAGATGGGATTTCACCATGTTGATCAGGCTGGTCTCGAACTCCTGACCTTGGGTGATCTGTCCGCCTTGGCCTCCCAAAGTGCTGCGATTACAGGCGTGAGCCAGCTGGAAAGGGGATTTTCTGAGTCAAAGAACTAGAGCTACAACCCAGGCCTCCCAGGTCCTTGTTAAGTGGATCTCCCACTCCCACCTCCCATCTGCTACCTCCTTCATTCCCACATCTAGAATGTCCTTCTCTCCCATTGAAATCCTGCCCATTCTTCAAGGGCTCGTCTGTCCCGTGAGCTACTAAAGCCCCTTTCTGTGTATCCTTTGGTAAAGCCTCTCTACTCCCCATCTCCTCTGCTGGACCGTGAGCTCCCAAGGACAGGGACTGAGTTGGTTTCAAGTGTGCATCCAGTTCAGTGTCTCCATGTATGTTTCCGGGGCTCCATGCATGTTTCTGGAATAAATCAATGAACGGACCAAAAGTCTGTTCCACTGAACTTGCATTTGATGGCAGGTGTGGTTCTGCCTGTAGGAATTCACCCTGCTTTAAGACCAGATGATGCAATCGCAGGCAGTAAGAGCAGCGGATGCCTTCTGCTGGCTGTTAGCATCACTGCCCGGACACTGCAAACACCAGCTCATAGAGGGCTGCCCTTTCTGTTAACGTGTTGTCTTTCCTGCTCACCTCTGCCCCGGAGGGACGGGGAGGGTAATTATCTGCCGTGGTGTCAGAACTTTTATTTCTTGCTGCTGCTGGGCTTCAGCCGCAGGGAGAGTAAGACGGAACAGAGATGCCGGAAGAAAACAGCACAACAGTTAAGTGCCACATTTTGTTTCTTTGGCTTCCCTGGGTGTAAAGAGTGTGTGTATAAATGTAGCACTTTTAGCAGAAGGTCCTCCCTGGTGGTGTTGAGAAGAGGCCATGGTTCCCGTGTCTCTTCTTCCTCCTTCAGGTCTTAGGCAGGGAGTATCTGGCAGCCTGGAGAGAGCGGCAGAAACCCTCTTAAACTTGCTGAAGGCCTGGGGGATTTATCAGAAGGATGCGGAGGTGCCTTGTGGGACCCACAGCCAGAAAAACATCCAGGTCTCAGGGGAGCTGAGAGGCTCCCAAACCCAGCGAGCTGCCTTCCCTCCCTGTTTTTCCCCCTCCGAGGCCACACTGGGTCTCGTCCCTGCTGCTCCCTCTGCTCCATTTTCCTGCCGTGCTCTGCAGATCTGCTTTCTTTGCTTACTCATCAACACATGGTCCTAAAATAGCTGCCTAGGCCTCCCTCAGTCTGCCCTGGCTGCTTGACCTCAGCTTCAGGCCTAGCCACAGACTGACTCCCCATCCCTGAGCCCCTCAGTTCCAAGATCTTAAGACAGAGTATCTGATTGGCTGTTGGTCACCAAGAGGCTGTCTCCTGCTGGGGCAGGTGTTCATTGGTCCAATTATCTGAAGGCAGCATGCAGGGGCAGGTAGCCCCGAGGCTACATTCTCAGGACGGAGTTTGTTAGAAGGAGAGGCTGGGCAGGCAGGCCTCCCTTCTGCAGCCCTGGTGTTGCTCAGGCCCGGTAGGATCCAGAGAAAGACAGCATCTTAGCCTCTTTTGTGCTGCTTTAAGAGAATACCTGAGACTAGGTAGTATGTAATGAACAGAAATGTATTTCTCACAGCTCTGGAGGCTGGGAAGTCCAGGACTGAGTGGCCGGCATCTGGCTAGGGCCCTCTTTCTGCATCATCCCATGGCAGAAGGGCAAGAGAAGGAGCCAGTGCCGGAAGGCCCTTTTAGTAAGCCCTCCCATGAGGGTGGGGCCCTCATAGCCTAATGACCTGTTAAAGGCCCCAGCTATTAACACTGTTACACGGCAATTAAATCCCAACATGAGCTTTGGAGGGGACAAGCGTTTAAACACAGAAGGCAGTTTCCTTTTAAGACCTAAGAGTATTGGCAAGGGTACACCTGAACATGTTCCTGCAACTCATACCGGGGCAGACACGGAGCCCTCCTGCCCCTGAGCTGCAGGCAGGGTGGCCCCGGGACCGGGAGTGTGCAGTAGCTCAATTCCTCCCCCACCGCACGCTCAGGCTCGAGTGAAGGTAGCCTCCTGGGATACTTGAGCCCAGACCCAGGGTAGTACAAGTAGGGTGATGATGAAGGCAGGAGTCGGGGACGGTAGCTGGGGTGAAGAGCCTCCCAGGTGCTGTTGGGAGGGCCTTAGCATGCTGGTCTTGACCTGCAGGCTGTCTCCTGGGTCTGTTCTGAGCCCACCCACCTGAGGGTGCTTAATCCTTTTGTGGTGATTTCAAATATGTCCGCAAATTCTTTGATGTTCCCTTTAAAAGATAGAGCCAGTTCTCCTCCCTTGAGTGTGGGCTGGACTTCGAGATTCAGTTTTCACAAATAGGATAATGCAGAAGTTATGGCATGTGACTTCCGAGACTAGGTCATAAAAAGTATTGTGGTTTTCTCTTGGCTCTGTGGGAAGCAGCTGCCTGCCCGGTTATAAAGACACTCATGCAACCTCCTTATAAAACCTCCCCTTGGTGGGGACCTGAGGGTCCTGCCCACTGCCATGTGAACAAGCTGTCTTGGAAGTGGGTTTTCCAGCCCCCGTTCTGCCTTCAGATGCCTGCAGCTCTGGCCAACTTCCTGACTATGGCCACATGAGAGGACTTGAGCCAGAACCATCCCGCCGACATTCTCTCACAACCTGTGACTCACACAAACTGAGATAGTAAATATGTCTTTGTTTAAGCCAATACGTTTGGGGTAATTTGTTACACAGCAACAGGTAATGAATGTATCCCAAACCTGTTTGTCTTCCTTGGGTATTTGGCAATTTGCAGGAAGGAGTTTAACTCACTTTCCATTTTCTGCTAGGGGAACACCAATGCCCATGGTGACTCGGGCCCACCCACCATTCACCTGTTTTATAACGACCTCCCCCATGGGAGGCTGGGAGGGGTGCTGTGTTACCACCTGCCCCTCCAGCAGCTGTCACCCTCTTCCTCGCTGGCCCTGTGAAGCAGGGGAAATTCTCTGTCCTAACCCTAATGCCGGCCACAGCCTCAGCCCTGTCTCCTAGGCACGTGTGTTATCTGAAGGCCTTCAGCCGTGTTCACCCCAAACCCTTTTCTGTAGTTGAAAGAAAAGGGCGTCAGCTCTTAAAGCCTCTACAAAGCCTCAGAGGTTCCTTGGACTGCTGGGTTGCATGCTGAACCTGATGGATCCCAGCAGGCAGGGGTGTACATGGCAGAGTGGAAATCCAGTGGAAGAAAAATACAGGTAGAAGTCAGAGGACTGTAGTTATGCTGCTCACGAGGTCCCGTAGAAATTGCACAATTTCTTTTACCCTTTGGGCATCTGATATCTCATCTGTAAAATGGGACCGATAGTATTTGTCCCGTCTACTTACAAGATTGCTGTAGTATCAAATGAGAAAATAAATGTAAAAGTGTTTCATAAACTATAAAACACTTGACAAACGTGAGGATCAAAAACAAATGATTACAGAATTGAAGGTCTATTCATCATTTGATCTCGCATTTTGTGAATACTTGCTATGAACCAGGGCTCACGTGCATTTCCTTATTTAATCCTGACAAGCTGTTGCTGACAAGGCGCTATTATTTCCATCTTCCACTTTTGAATTAGGAAACCAGGGCTCAGTGAGGTGAACTGACTTGCTTGAAGCCCATGCACCCATGGCCACCCTTCCTAACCTGGGTGGTGACATTAAATAACCATTTCTTGAAGAATTCAGAGAAATGGCAAGGCCCATGAATAGCCCTGGGCCCTGGCCCATGAGTTCCTCTCCCTGCCTCCTCCATCTGCCCGGCAGCTCCTCACCATCCTGAGCACTTCCTCGGAGGCAGGACTCAGCTGAACATGCTTTCTCTTGAGTGTGTCCTGGGGGACAGGAACAAGGGGTCTGCACAACAAGCAGAAAACCGGCTCCGATTCTCTCAGGAACCATAAACCAAGCCCCATGGGGAGGAGACAAGGTTTAGAACTACAGGAGGAGGCCGGGCACAGTGGCTCGTTCCTGTAATCCCAGCACTTTGGGAGGCTGAGGCGGGTGAATCACCTGAGGTCGAGACCAGCCTGGCCAACATGGTGAAACCCTGTCTCTGCTAAAAGATACAAAAAAATTAGCTAGTCATGGTGGCACAATCTGTAATCCCAGTCACTTGGGAAGCTGAGGCAGCCAAGATCGCACCACCACTGCACTCCAGCCTGGGCGACAGAGCCAGACTACGTCTCGAAAAAAAAAAAAAGAAGTACAGGAGGAGATCTGGTCAGTGAGAAGTTAAAAGCTCGATTTGCAGCAGATAAGTTCAGGGAGATGGTCCCAGAGAGAGGTCTGTATCCATTAGCACTTGTGGCTTTGCAAGGCCTGAGAACCATTTCCCTTTTAGGCTGAGAGCTTGCCTCTCTCCTCCAGGCTTTTCGTTTAGGGGTAGGGAAGTTACTTTACCAAGTCAGGCCACACAGGAAGCAGTCCCAGACCTCAGGTGGCCGCTTAGAGATGAGCGAGTCCCACCCTAAATGGGCCTTGACCTGTATACAGTCCGTTCCTGTGTGCCGTACCCCCAACCACACCTTAGTGAGCTTGATTTCTGTGTGTATCAAAAAGGATTTCCGAGCATTTCCCAGAGACACGCTTTTCCCAGGTCCAAGGTGCCCTGCTTCTGGCCCCATCCTAGTGCTTTGGTCTGGGGTGGAAGAGTCCACACCTGGGACCATCCTGCCCCTTTGTGTTTTGCTTTTGCATCGTCTTCTGGGTCAATGCCACCCTTTCTCTGGGCGGTTTCTTCTCAACCTCAGAGCTGCACACAGCTGGGGTGGGATTGGAGAGAGCCACTGCTGGTGGCTTGGGAATGAAGGGGCCTTTTAAACAATGACAAAGGCATGAAGGGGCAGGGAGGGGGTCGGCGACATTCATTCTCTCTGAGCCTGAGAAATGTTTCTGGTTTTTGCTTATAGCAATTCTCCCTGCCTCAGCCTCCTGAGTAGCTGGGATTACAGGCGCCTGCCACCACACCTGGCTAATGTTTGTATTTTTCATTAGAGACAGTATTTCACCATGTTGACCAGGCTGGTCGTGAACTCCCTGTGATCCACCCGCCTTGGCCTCCCAAAGTGCTGGAATTACAGGCATGAGCCACCATGCCTGGTCCAGGCAAATGTTTTTCCTGGGCTCTGAGAGTACCTAATTGCCTCCCCGTACTCACTGGGGGCTGGAACATTTGTCCCCCTCACAAAAGAAAGGTCAAGAAGCCTCTGAATTGCATTTTTCTTTCCTCTTGCCATATGTCTCTGAAGATAAGTCATTCTCTTTCCTCTCCTGCCTTCTTGGCTTCCCTCCTTCTCCCCAGACATTGGGTCTGGGGTGGGATCCCTGTCCCACCTGGCTGCCTGGGCCTCTCTGCAAGTTGTAGGCTCCCAGATTCCTCAATGGGACATGAAAGCCCCATCCTAGACCTGGGAGCCTTGGGGCTCAGCCTCCCTTGTTTAATCTCTTAAAATTCTACATGGCAGCTGCTGTGCGTCTGGTACTATGCTAGGTATTCAGGAGATGAGGAGCATGATTCCTGTACTCACAGGGCCTACAGTTGGTGGAAAGGAGGACTAGCAAACAGTAAATCCTACAAGCCACTCTGTAATTAACACTGTGATGTGTGTTATAAGGGAAAAAGTGCAGGGAGCTTTGAGAAGGTGTGAGGAATATCACGTATAGACTGGGTGGGGGATGCTTAGGAAGCCCCGCAAAGAATGAATATTAAGATGACACCTGAAGAACAGAAGAATGAGGAAAGCATTCCAGAGAGAGGAACCAGCATGCGCAGAGGTCCTGTGGTCAAAAAGGTTGGCACTTAAAAGGAATAGCAAGAAAGTGTGGCTGACATGTGGTAAGCAGGGGAAAGGGAGGAAAGATGGGGCTGAAAGGAGAGGAGGGACCAGAGCATGCAGGGCCTTGAAGGTCAGGCCAGTGGAGCTCAGGATTTATTCTAAGGGTCAGGCTGGCAGATTCATTTCTTATAACATTAGACATGTACTCACCATAGCCAGCTATTCTACTCCAAAGTATTTACCCAAAAGAAATAAAAATCTACGTAAAAAAAGACTTCTACACAAAGTTCATAGCAGCTTTATTCATAATGGGCTCCAAACTAGAAACAACTCAAACACCCATCAGCTGGTGACGGACAAAGAAACTGTGACACACCCACACTGAGGAATACGATAGACCAAGAGGAAAGGGCTCCCTTTCCACGCATGCGTCACTCATGCAGCAAGGTGCCGGACGTCCAAAAATGTTATGCCGAGTGAAAGAAGCCAGACACAAGAGGATACGTGCTGCATGATTCCTTTTATATGGAATTCTAAAAAGGGCAAACCTAATTTATAGGGATAGAAATCAGTGGCTTCCTGGGGTGGGGGAAGGGCAAGAATATAGGGGAACTCTCTAAGGTGATGGAAATATTATGATAGGCTAGTGGTTACACAGGTGTACATATTTGTCAGAATTCATTACCTATACACTTAAAATGGGTACACTTTTATAGAAGTAATTTTTGAAAAAAAGTACTTTTTCTGTTCTGAAATGAAGAGACTTTCTGTTACTCAAATAAAGAGACACATCATTTGAACACACACAAAATAAGACAAAAATGGGTTGTGATTACATACATATGTTTTATTTTCTCCTTCCTTCCTTCCTCTTTCTTCTTTCTTTCTCTTTCTTTCTTCCTTCCTTCCTTCCTTCCTTTCTTTTTCTTTCTTTCTTTCTTTCTTTCTTTCTTTTCTTTCTTTCTTTCTTTCTTTCTTTCTTTCTCTCTCTCTCTCTCTCTCTCGCCTCTGTATGGAGAAAAAACTGGATGGGAACAGGTGTGAAAGTGGGAAATCATCACACAACTTCAGGCAAGCCAGGATGTCAGTGTGGACTCTGGTGAAAGCGTGGATGGAGAAAGGGAGACAGGAGGAACTGCTGGGACATGGAGCTTCCTTCCCTCTCATCTAGGGACTATCCTTGGCCTTCAGCTGGGCTCAGGGTTGGAGACTGGTCCCAGGTGAGAGCAGGGGCTGCCAGGGAAGGACTGCATCCTCCCAGGCACACATCTGTGGGTAGACATGCTCCCAAGCCTCTGCCCTTGCACACTGCGAGCCCAGGCAGCCAGGCTTCGGGGGGCCTTGCCTTCCTTCCTGCTGCTACACTTGCTGGCTCCCTAGGCCAGGCATGCCTCAGGCTTTTGCAGTCTGGAGGACTTGGGTTTGAATCTGACCCATTCCTTTGTCAGCTGTGTGGCCTCGGTCAGTGGCAGTCCCTCAAGCCTCATTTTCCTCATCTGTAAAATGGCAATGACAGCCATGGTGCCTGCAGGGTGGCTATGTAGACTGGCGCAGCCAAAGGGCAGAGGTAATTCATACCTTTCCGCGTGTCACAAATGCTCGGCTTGATAATTTGCATTTTGCATTCACTCTCACTTTTACATACACTCCAAAATTAGCAGGAGCTGCAGTAGGAAAGGGTGATTCATCTCTCTATAGAATCAATCACTCGCCCAGAGCACCCCCTTCCTGCCCTGGGGTCCCCACATCTGCTCTAGCCCCACCTCCCTTCTGGCCAAACTCTCCTGGGTCTGCCCAGGAGACCAACTCACCTTGCTCAAGTGGCCATCCTTCATCCTGCGCTCATATAGACCGGCAGCGCTGGAGGCACAGAGCACGGCCCACCCACGGAGGGCCTGGCTCCCTCATCAGCTCATCCTGCAGGATTGCACCTGGTCCCCAGGAGCCAGGCCCGTTCCCAGCCCTCCTGGGAGGTCGAGGTAATTGGCCCAATTAATCAGCTCAATTAGCACCTTCTGGGTGAGCGAGCAGCTCAAAGCCTGCCCAGCCTCAGTCAAGGGTGCCAGCCTGCCATCAGCTGCTGTGTATCAGGCCCAGTCTGGGCATGACAGTAGGGGCAGAGGGCTCCCTGCCCCTCCCTAACCCCCACCAGCCACTGGGGTAGGGGTCAAGCTACCAAAAAGAGAGCACTTTTGGCCTCCGTCCTTGGAGAGGGCTCCCTACCACTGCCTGTCCTTGTCCCCACCACTCCCCTGCCAGTCCCTGCCAGCCCATTTGTCCTGCCTGGGTCCAGCAGCCTCCCATGCTGAGTCCCCAGTCTCTGCTGGCCTCTGCTCTGGGACCCTCGTTCTGCATTTAGAGGTCAGCTGTGGTGGGAAAGGTAAAAAGCTCATCCCTGATTCCTGCTCCCTGCCCACTGCCAGATGGATTTACAGAACTTTTTCTACAGCCTTTATCTTGTTGGGTCCGCCCACAATTCTTTGAGGAAGGTGTTGTTGAGATCATCATTAAGCGAGGTTCTGGAAAGGGAATGACCTATCTAAGGTCACACAACCAATCTAGCCTTGACAGGAGAAACAGTGGGCTCAGTTCTGTGCCTTCTGCCTCTAGGGGTGAGGGCTTCCTTTGGAGAACTCCCTACCCCTCACACAGATACTACCAGGGATCCCCAAGATCCCCTGCCCCCCACATCTCAAACCCATCACTGCCAGCCATGTTTCTGCCATAGGCCCAGCCCTCCTGTGCCTGGACGTCACTCTTTCCCATCTCCCCACACCCCCTGCTGCCCTAGAAACAGAAGCCACAGTGTCTGAAATTCCAGCATAGGACAAGAAGTTCTCTGAGCTCTTGGGGGGTGGGGTGCAGGGAGTGGGTGCTGAGCGACTGTGAAGTGGCCAGGGTAGCCTGGAGGCCCTGAGACTACAGTGGGGAGCTTGATTCTGGCTCTGCTGGGGCATCTGGGAGCCTGCATGGAGAGTGAGGCCACCTCCCATGAGGCCCCCAGAAGCAGGGGTTCTCCACGATGCCAAGCACAGGAGCAGTGGTGGAGGGGAACTGGGCCCCGAGGTGGCAAAGGAGGAGGAGAGGGCAGGGGGCTCGGGAGAGGGGAAGAGGCGGGATAATGCTCCAGCTTTCACTGTTACTTCAAACTCCATTCCTTAGCATGTTGAACAATAGAACATGTTGAAAGACAGAACAGGGTTTTGACTAAAATCTTTGCAGTGACTTTGAACAGGTGGCCCCCCAAAAGGTATATCCGTATCCTAACCAAGGAACCTGTGAGTGATGCAGCCTTACTTGTAGAAAGGATCTTTGAGGATGGGATGAAGTTAAGAATCTGGAGAGGAAATCAGCCTGTGTTATCCGGGAGGACCCTAAATCCAACGACAAGTGTGCTTATGAGAGACACCGAGGAGAGGCAGGGCTGTGTGAAGATGGAGGCAGAGCTTGTGGTTCTGCAGCCTGCAAGCCCAGCAATGCCTCAGCCCCACCAACAGGAACAGAAGAGGAAGGAGTCTCCCCCAGAGCCTTGGGAAGGGGTGCAGTCCTGCCGACATCCTGATTTTGGACTTCTGGCCCCCAGAACTGTGGAAAAATACATTTCTGTTGTTGTAAGTCACCCCATTTGTGGTATTTGTTATGGCTCAGAAACAGATGCAATCATCTTGGTTTGACAAAATAAGAGTTTCAATTCTATAAAAAAAGTTTAAAAGTCACCTATTTGGTTCAAACTAAGAGCCAGAGGGGTGACTGGTTCACACAAGGAGGCAGTGGCAAGGCAGGACCAGAGCCCGCCTCACACCAGGCTCCCTGGAGGTAAGTGGGGTGGGTCACAGACACGCCTGAGTTCTGATGCCCTCAGCAGCCCCTCAAGCAGTGGGCTGGAGGCTTGGATCATTTCCCTCTGGGAGGCGGCATGGAGTTATTTTCCAGGGTTGCCCTGAAGAGTTTGGGTGGCCTGTTTGGGGTTCCTGACCCAACTTCGGCTGTAGCAAGGCCCTGCCCCACAACATGGGTTCCTCAGATGCCTCTCTGGGGGCCCCATCCTTTCTGAGGCAGTTGGGGATGGGGCCAGGAAGAGGAAGACGCAGAGCCTTTCTGAAGCTGGCGACACGTGCCTGGTCTCTAAGGCCCTGCTGTGCTCTCAAGGTTTGCGGCCCCCCAAATTCTCATGATGAAATCCTACGTTTCCATGTGAGGCATCAGGAGGCAGCTCCTTGGGAGGTGACCAGATCATGAAGGTGGGTCCCATGGATAGAATTAATGCCTTCGTAAAGGGACCCCAAAGGGATCCTTCCTCTTCTCTGCCATGTGAGAATGCAGTGAAAAGATGGCTATGAACCAAGGAATGCGCCCTTGCCAGACACTGAATCTGCTGCCACCTGGGTCTCAGACTGTCCAGCCTGCAGGACGGTGAGAAGTCGGTTTCTGAAGTTTAAAAGCTACCTGGTTTGTGGTATTTTTGTCCTAGTAGCCTAAATAGACTTGGACAGAGCTTTTCCATTTCTGGGTGCCTTCTCAGGGCGCCTGCCTCAGGGTTTGTGTTCTCCAAGTCCCCTGTCCCCTCCCGGCATAAGTACCTTACCCAACCTGGAGCCCCTGAGACAGGGCATCTGTTTCCCGGGCTTCCCTCCCTCCTTCAGCCCCTGGTAATGGCTCCTGTGAGGGGTGAGCTGGGGGCCCAGTTATGTGCTGGGGTGGTTTTAGGGGCGGGAGAGGAGGAGCCCACCCCTACTGTGCCTCTTGGGTGGAGGTGCCTATGTGGTGTTGCTGTACATCCTCATTCACTCTGGCTTCTCCCAGGGGCATCTTTCCTAAACAGGCAGTCTTCTGGATTGGGAAAATCCAGGGTTCTCCAAGCAGTGAGTGAGGCAGTGGCTGTGTGCCCTGAGCTGGGGTCAGGCGGGCAGCCAGCTCTAGGTAGTGGACAGAGCCCTGGACCAGGAGCCAGGGGTTCTGCTCTCAGCCCGCTGTGTGACCTGGGGCAAGACATTGTTCCTCTCTGGACTCAGTTTCCGCCTCTGTCGAATGAGGAGGGGGATGGGACTGGGTGCTTCTGGTTTCTGAGGTCCCTCTTGGCCCTGTGTTCCATGGCTTAGGCCAGGAAGAATGGAAAGTATTCCTGGGGCCAGCCCACTTCTCACTCTCCCCATCCCCACAGTCCTGAGCCGGGCAGCTTTCCTGGGCTCCACGCTGGGCCTGGCTTGGGGAAGTTAAGCAGAAGCACCGGCCCAGCGCTAATTGAGCTGACTTGGAGTGAAGACTGCATCCTGTCCTCTCTCAGGGGGTGTTATCCCTGCAGCCCTGGATCCCACACATGCGACTCTCCCCACCCAGAGACTTACAACAATAACAATAGTAATAATCATGGAAGGTGTGTCTGCATGTGCCAGTTTCTTCACAATCTAATTCTTATAATGATGTTCCGAGGAGATCGCGGCATATCCATTTCACAGATAAGGAAACACTTGCAGACATTTGACATCTCACATCACGGCACACAGCAAATAGGGTGGGGCCGGGAGGAGATGGGGGCATACTGGGACTTGGAATGCCCCAGCCCCAGGGTAACCTGCCTGGGCCTCTGGTCAGCACCGTGCATAGTCGGTGGTCAGCACTCCCCACCAACCTCACTGGGTGGGCTGAAGATGGACACAGAGAAGAGGAGCCAGAGGCTCTGCCCAGGGCGAGGTGGCACAAAGGGCAGAGGAGACACACCTTTGCTGAACGTGGCAGTCAGTGGGCCTCTGAGGCTTTCAAATCTGATGACTCATGACTGGCTGCAGTGGTGACCCCTTAGCAAGGCCTCCTCTCCCCTCTGAGTGCAGCACAGACCCCGAGTCTGGCACCCCTGTCTCTGATTCCAGTTTCCCCATCCAAGAGGCCCAGATGGCCTCTCAGCCTCCTCTCCTGAATCACTGACATGAGTCTTGGAGGTGAGTCTTGGAGGTCTAGGCACACAGCTGGGGAGATGAGGTGGGCTGCCCCCTGTGCTGGCCTTGGTCCCAACTCTCCCCACTCCTCGGCCATGTCTCCTTTATCCAGAAGAGGGACCCTGGACCCCAGACTGCTGAAAGACCATGATCCCCAGATGCTGGCTGCGTGGGCAGAGTGGAGCCAGGAGCAGGCAGGGCCCAGGAAAGGTGCTGGCAGCCCCTGCGGGACGAGAGCCAACATGGGTGTGGATGATGACATGGGTCCTGGGGACGAGATCCCTTGGGGCGCCCACAGAATGGTCCCATGTGTCCCTGCTCCCAGGTGTATTCTGCACCTCAAACCGCCGCTTCTTCCCAGACCTCAGAGATCTGCCCTGGCATCAGGACGAGGGAGCAGAGTGGTGAGGATGGCTTGGTTTCTTTTTCCTTTTCCCCTTTTCCTTGGAGGCTGGTTGGGTGAGTTATTTCTCATCTCCTCATGTCCACAGGGCTCATGTGCCCTGGGCCTGTGGGATGTTGACAGCTCCTTCGGCTGCCGCCACGGCTAGGCTGAGCTCATGGCGGCACTGGGAGGGCCTGCAGGAAGACTCATTTCCTGACTGACTGACAAACAGGGGCGATACCATCTCTCTCATCCCTTCCCCGGGGAGCCCGCTTACAGAGGAGTTCAGCCTGAGCCGTCTCTCCCGTCAGACACACCTCTCTGTCCCATGGAGATAAACTCATCATGCTGGAAGGCAGGCAGGGAGGCCTGGGAGGGCTGTGGAGGTTGGTGTATAGGGGGCGCTGCGGCTCACTGAAGCTGGAACATGAGGGCAGAGGCCCAGCACGGTGTGCACCTGCCTCTTGGCCCTGCTCTGGGTGTTTGTCGGCTGGCAGGGCGGAGGTCTTGCCAGAAGCGCTTCTCTCCTCTCCTCTGTCCTTCACGAAGGGTGTGGGAGGATGGCTGATGAGGGGGCTCCTCGTCCATAAAGGAGGAGTGGAGGGGGCAGGCAGGAAGAGGATGGGGTGAGCTGTCACCCCAGGAAGGGAGACAGATGCAGAGAGCAGTTCTGGGTCCATGGGGCAGGCCCCTCTGGTCCTCTTTGGATCCCTAGCTGAGGGTCCAGGGCTGTCCCTGGGGAACTGGACTGAGAGGTGACCTTTCTGGGGCTCTGCCTGCCTCAACTGAAATGTGAACTTAAAATGTAGAACAGCAACTTTGGGCTTTTGGGGCTCATGGATCCTCTGGAATCAGATAAAGGAACAGACCCCTTCCTGTCCAGAGGCTCATGGTGTATGTGCGGACGTGGGCGTGTGTGCACACAGACACTTTGGCCTCCTCCCTGTGGGTATTCACAGACCCCTGAAGGCCCGCCACAGTCTCCACCTCAGCACTCCTAGACTCCACGGCTTCCAGTCTCACCCCACACGTGTGCGCTGTGTGTGCAGCAAGGCTGGCCAGGAGCCCGGGAGGCCTGGACTGGCTGGGAGTCTCAGGTTGGCCTGGCCCCGTCTTGCTTTTGCTGCGAGCATCTGTGTGTACACAGGCTGGGGTTGGCATGACTCTGTGGGGCACTGACACCTGCCATCAGGGCTGTCCCCTCTTTCTAGCCACAAATCCTTCCAGCCCCCTCACACTCATTCCTGGTGGCCACACTAAATGTCCCACAGGCAACAGGTGTGCATTTGGGAGGCTGAGGCAGCCGGGGGTCTGTTGGAGCTGTGCAGGAGGAGCAGCCCTCTGTGGGAGCTAGAGTAAGCTAGCTCGGGGGCTGTCACCATCCTGGGTGTGTTCCCGGCCCCGGCAAGACAGAGCCTGCCTGGGATCCTCCCATCCTGCCCCGAATTAGATGACATTGCTGGAGAGACTGGACACTTTGAAAACACTCCCGGCTTTCTGAGCTGAAATCTGTCCTCATCTACATCATCTCTCTAATCGTTTATGAAGGGACAATAATGGAAGCACTGTTAGAGAACGCCTGCCGGGTACCATGTTTTTGTTTAATCCTCACAGTGACACTACAAGGGAACCCGACCAGGAGCCCAGGCACAGGGGCAGGGAGGGGCTTGCCTGACACCATTTGGGGCAAGAGTCAGACCTGGTCCATCTGATCACAACACCACTGTCCTTAGAGGTGCACTGCCCCAGGAGCTTCTGTGGGGACATCAGGGAACGACTGAGACCACACTCGGTCACCCCACAAGCTAGTGCCTTCACACGGATGCTGACAGGACAGCAGAATGATGGCATCAGACTGAAGCTGGAACCTGAGGCAGAGGCCCAGCACTGTGTGTGCATGCAGTGGGGGGAGGGGGGACATGCACACATCCACACACACGCACTCAAGTGCATATATGCATCTATTCTTGTGTTTGCATATGTGTGTACTGTGTGTGTGCAAAACTCACTTGAAGACTAAAGAAAATGTTAATACCTGATTCTACAACCATATACGGTGCTGCAGCTGTGTCCCCTGAAGAGGAGGGAGAGAGGGCTGCCTGGACGAACTCTGGGGAGGCTTCCGGGAGGAGGCCGTGCTTAGGCAGGGTGCCAGGAATTGGTGGGGATCAGGGCTGCAGCGAAGAGTCTTTTTGTGCACAACAGAAAGCGCATCCAGCATCGAACAGCTCAAGGCCCTTCTGGCTTTCGTTTCAAGCTTGAGCTTTTTGTTTGGCTAATCCAGATCCTCTGCTTCCCGGGCCTTGTGTGTGTGCACATGTGGGCAGGAGCTGGGATGAGGACAGGCATGCTTCCAGGTTGCATGGAGGTTCCTTCCTTGGGGTGCTGCAGTGGTTGAGGCTCCCTGCCTGGTCCTGTCCAGACCCTCCTGTCCTCTGACAGCCAGAAAGTCTACGCATCCCTCTCTAGGGCAGGACGGGTGGGGCAGGAGGGATGCACCGAGCTCCAGGAGTGCAGGCTGCTGCCCCGACGCCTGCCCCACTCACTGCCTGGGCACCTTTGACCAGCTTCCTGCTGTGAGGACCCTGCTGCCGACTGTGTGTGAGTATGAGTGTGAGTGAGAGAGAGAAAGAGAGAAATGGAAACCACTTGAGAGCACCTTGGGTTGTGGACCCTGGATGTGAGAAGTGGTTGACACGGAGGCTGGATGGTGCCACTCTGCCCTTTCCAGTCCTATCTCTGGTCTGGACTGAGTGCAGACTATGTGTGGACCTCTTACTTGGTTGTACCCGTAAAGGCAGCCTGGACCCAAGAAGGTAGCTCACGCAACCCCAGCCACCAAGCAGGAGGGCCCTTTAACCAGCCCCCCGTGTCACCGCTCCCCCTCCCCTCCGACTGACACTCCATAACCTCTGCGTGTATGCACAAGCAAACTGAGGGGACAGGAGGTCTCCCATGGAGCTGAACTAAATCCCACATGCCACAGCCCACGAAGGCTTTTCCCTTGGAGCACCGAAGCCCCAGGACTAGGAGCAAGAGTTCGGGTCTCCTGTCTCCCCCACCTCCTGTGGCTGCACTGGAGGCTGGGCCGGGCCAGCTTCCCAGCTCAGTGGGTGGCTGAGAGTTACTCAGCCTCATCTCTGTGAGCAAACAACAGTGGCTCAGCAGGGAGGGCTGAGGGGGGCCGGCCCACCCCAGCTTGTGTTGCCAAATTTGTTTGTGTTTATTTTGGTTCCTCTGAATGACATGGAAACAAATGTGCTAGGTCCCCTTGCTCTGTCGGCTCCTCAGCGGGTGGTGACAAGAGGGGCTCAGGCCTGCCCCTTCTTCCTGGAGAGATTCCCTCTCTTCTGCCCTGTTCCCAGTTCCCTAAGGAAAGGCTGGGGCTGGCTGGGAGTGGTGGCTCACGCCTGTAATCCCAGCACTTTGGGAGGCCGAGGCAGGTGGATCACCTGAGGTCAGGAGTTTGAGACTAGCCTGGTCAACATGATGAAACCTCGTCTCTACAAAATTAAGAAAATTAGTTGGGCGTGGTGGCACATGCCTGTAATCTTAACTACTTGGGAGGCTGAGGTGGGAGAATTTCTTGAATCTAGGAGGTAGAGGTTGCAGTGAGCTAAGATCATGCCACTGCACTCCAGCCTGGGTAACAAAGTGAGATTCCATCTAAAAAAAAAAAATTTGGGGCTGCAGTGCAGGGATGGTGAGAAACCATGCAGATGGGGAGAGAAGGGGTGGAGAAGGTGTGCTGGCACCAGGAGTCAGGAGGCCGGGGTTTCTTCCTGGCTCCTTATGAGTTTGAATATCAGGGGCTACCATTTAATAAGCACCTACTAAGTACTTCACTTTCATTCACTGAGACAGAATTACTATTACAAATACCTACTTTCAAGCTTGGTCATGAGGGTACAGCAGTAGCAAAAAAAGACAAAAATCCTTCTCTCATCAAGAGTGTCTTCTGTTGACCCTATGACACAGATAGGGATTCTCTCCTCATTTCACAGATAAGGAAACTAAGGCTCAGAAAGAATACATGCCTTGCCGGAAATCACTCACCATGGTCCTCTCTGGGTCTTATGCCTTCTTCAGCCTGTTTCCTCCCCCTGTGAAAATGCGGAGTCCGATGAGAGGAGCTCCAGGCTCTCCTCCACCTCTTAACTGTCCATGCGGAGGGGCTGAAATTTGCAGGGAGCATTTTCTAGGGGTACAGATGTGTGCCAGTGCTTGAAGAAAGTGGAGGAAATGGCTTGGCATGGGTTTGGAGTGGGCATTGAGCCTGGGACACTGCTTAGTGGCTTGTGCTTTTGGAGGCCAGGCCTTACGGCTCTGAGAAAGTCCTCTCATCCTTGAATCAACAACAAAATTCTCCCAGAGAAGAGGCTCTACCTTAGTTCTGGCCTCCTTCATTCTGGGTGTGCACCACATCACCACTTAGCTGTGAGGGCGCAGGCTCCTGATTCTTAGAGTCAGAGAGAGAAGCTATGGGAAGAACGTCTGCCTGGGCCATCTCTGCTTCTTACCCCCAGCCTGCAGCTCCAAATCCTACAGCCTCTTCTTTCTGAATGGGCCTGGTGTGGGGCAACTGGCAGTGAAGGGCCTTGTTTGGAACCCCTATGAGAATGGGTATGTTCTGCTACCAGGGCACTTCCAGCCTCCAGAGGCATGAAGGACGTGCAGGGAGGCCTGCATCCACCAGGCCCACAGCTGAGCAGTTGACTGGGGACACAAGCGTTGGGGAGCTCATAGACATGACTTGGAGGCTGTGGGGAGCCATGAGGAGAGAGGCGTGGCTTTTCCACCTGAGGGACAAGAAGTCTGGGACAATGAGTGGGGTGAGTGTGTGGGGTGGCAGGGAGCCTGCAAAGGGAAGGCTCAGCGCTGCCCTGTTCTGGTGGCCCCGAGGTCAGCACAGAGCCGATGGTCTGAGCACCACAGTTTCAGGGTCAGACTTGAGCAAGGGCTCCCTGGCAAGATTGCTTCTCGTGCTGAGCTGGATGGAGCTGTTTCTGGAAGGTCTTTAACACTGGCTAAGCCCTGAACACCTATGGCTGTGAAAGTGCAGCTCAGCTGGTGGCAGAGGGCTGGAATTAGTGACCCTTGGTCCTTTCTGACCTCAGGTCCCAGGATTTTGCCTCAAAATACCATTGCCTACTTATCAGGAAGGACCAGTCTTGGGCAGCTACTCCAGCGATGATGGGGTTCGGTGACCTCTGACTCCTTCCTGTGCAGAGAGGGTCAGAGGGTCATTTCACCCATTCCTCTGCCTCTGCTCCACTGCCCTCCCAGGCAGCCTAGAACTTGCCCTGCTAGAACACAGCTCCTCTCCTACCGACTCTTCCATTGGGCAGTTCTTCCTCGGGTCTCCCCTGCAGCCACACCGACCAGTTGGGAGTTCCCTGGTGAACCCAGCCCTCCCCGCCCCTGGGGGCCTCAGGAAATGTATTGCTTGTGGCAGCGTGTCAGTGGGTTTGGAGTGGCGCGGCCGGGCGGGCCTGACAGCAGAAATTGGAAGCTGGCTGATGTTTGACAGGTATATTATTCCTGCTGCCCTTGATTTATTTACCAAACAGCATGCATAGCCCCAGAAAGCTCCCGGAAAGAAGGAGGGAGTGGGAGTGGAGGGGACTCTGCAAGGGAGGTCAGGTGGCCTCCGTGCTCCAACACTGGCACTGTGTAGGGAAGAGGATCAGGGAGCCGGATGAGTGTGGGAGGCTGGGGCCTCCAAGAGAACTCACTCCAAGTTCCTCTGTCTGGCTTAGAGCTGCCTGTGGGACTTTCCCTCCAGGTCCCAAAAAGAGGGGCTTCCCAAGCATCTTGGGTCCAGGGTCAAGAGTCCTCAGTCAAAGTCAAGTGAGGGGCTGTGCCTCAGAGGCGGGTTAGGATAGGACCCTGTCATGCCTAGTGTACCGGGAAAAAGAGGGAGGTGCTAAGGAGGGCGCGGACCCCTCAGCAGGTGCCTGGGAAGAGCAGAGCAGCTGTGCGCGCTGTACAGGTGCAGGTGCCCATGGGCACAGCCAAGGGGTGAGTGGCATCTGAGCTTGAGCCCATGCTCTCGTTGCCAGGTAAGGCACAGAGCACAGAGCTGTGTAGACCTCAAGAGAACGCCTCTTTCCAGTTGGCACAAAGGTGCTGTGTGGGCCAGTGACCAGCCATGAGGATAAGCAGAATACCTGAAGCCACACAGACAGGCATCCTGGTCCATCTTGGTTCATTCAACCCATGGGACCCCAGAAAGGTCCCCTGGCTGCTCTGAGCTTTCCTTTCCTTGAAATAAATGAAAATAATCAAAATGCCACTTCTCAGGACTATTGAGAGGAGTAAATAAGATAATTTACATAAGTGTGCTTTGTAAGCAGTAAAACATATAGCTTTTTAAAGGGCATGTAAATGAGTATTGAGAAAAGGCAGAGTGAGCATTCCCGCGCACATTCAGTGCTGGATGGTGTGAGTCACTGGCTGTGGGGCTGGGAATGTCTGAGTGTGCTTGGCAGGTCAGGTGGGGTGTATGTCGGAATGTGGGTGTGGGACTGTGTCTGCCCAGATGTGGATTTGCTCATCAGAAGAGTCCTGGGCTGCTTCGGGTGGATCTGAGAGTGTGCAACTGGTATCTGAGTGTGACCATACGCTAGCGTGCACGTGTGTGCCAGTGAGGGTGTGAGGACAGACACCTGACTTTGCAGTGGGCATGGTGAGATTGTGATGGGGCATTAGGCAGGCACGGGCCCGTGGATGCAAGTGAGTTAGGGTGTTGGGGTCAGTGTGCAAGAGCATCTGCAGGGTCAGGCGTGTGTTAGTGTGCACATATGTGGCATGCGTACATGCACACGCACATACCTCAGCACAGTGAAAGCAGGCTTGGCAGTGTCAGCAGTATATCTCCTACCTCTGAACCTGATGCAAAATTCATGGAGCATTGGATTCTAGAAATGCAGAGATGGAGGGGGAGGGAGGCCCCCCCAACCCTGGAACAGTGAGTCACAGGACAGAGCAGGGCTGAATGTAAAATCCTTTCCTCCCCTGCTGAGCTCTGAGGCTCAGAGAGGCTGTCTGCCCATCTATTTGTTCCCAGCTTCTGGTCTAGGGCCTTCTTGGGATGGCATAATCATCCATATTCCGCAACACACCAATGGGGGAAGTCCAGCTGGCCTTGGCCAGCCCAGAGGTTGGGGAGTGGAGGCAGGGGAGAGAGGGAAGAACTGGGGGACCCTGATGGTCCCAATTCACATGGGCCTCTGGGCCCCATCAGATGAGCCGATGAGGGTACCAGGGCAGTAAGGCACCAAGGCATCTCTAGAACAGTGAACCCCCCATGGTCTGGGGATCACAGTGGTAGCTGGGGAGTTGAGTTGGGCAGTTTCCAAGGACCCCAGACAAACCTCTGTAGGCTCAATGCCTTCCTCTCTGGGGTGGTCAGGCTGGAATGGAGACTTGGTGGAAGGTTCACCCATAACTGCCATTGGCCACTTTCCCATGACGGAGGCAGGGCTCCTGGGCCTGGCAGGGCAGGAAGGACTTATGGCCCCACATCCAATCCTTGCTCTAATGCTGGCATCCAGTCTCTGGCCGTGGGTCTGGCTGGAAGTGGGGTGGGGCTGGAAGGGCCCCAAGATGAGCCATGTGTGCTGACCCGCTGGGAGGAGGGCACTGCAGAGGCCGGCAGGGGCATGCAGCACACCAGCTGGGGAGGAGACAGGAGCCCAGAGGGGCCAGGGCCCTGTCACTTCCATTTATACTCCATGCGCTGGAACTTGGCCCTCTGGGGAAGAGGAATGTAACGTCAGAGAGGTTAGGGGACATCTGTCTCCACAGTTCAGGCCAAGACACATTGCTCAAAGCCCTATGGCTCTGTTCTTCCTGGGACTCCAGACCCAGCCATTCCCTATGTCCTCTCCCTCTGCCTGGCTGCTTGGCCATAGAGGCCACCCTCAAGCTTCCTTTTGGGTTTGGACTGGGACAGTGCTGCATTTGTGTCTCTCCTGCCTGTCTCTGAACCCGTCTTCCCCCACCTCTGTCACTACCTTTCTCTGTTTCTCAGCCTTCATCCCTGCCTCTCTGTCCCTGCCCTCTTCCTCCCCTCTCCTCCCTCTTTCCCTCCCCTTTCCCTTCTCCCTTCTTTTCTAATCTTGTCTCTCTCTGAACCTGAAGTGCTTTTGCATTAAATCCCATTCCCCATCCTCTCTTTAGATCCTCCCTGTGCCTCGGAAGGGTGGTAAATAAAGAGAGAGACAGGCCGGGGAGCCAAGAGCCTTAAAGGCTCCTCTCCGCACTGCCTGCAGCCCTTGTCTCCTGATGGAGACATCACGGCCCCAGAGAAGAGGGGGCTCCTAGGGCTCATGCCATCGTTTGCACATAAACATGTGTACATGCACATGTACACACATGCACACACACCATGCCTTCGTGAGGCAGGGGAGGAGGCCTTCAAATGGGAAAGGAATCAAAGTGCTGCTGATGTTTCACATACATCAGGCTCTAAGTAGGTGGAGGAGAAGCAGAGGAGGGAGGAGCTGCGGCAATGGGTCACAGATGTGGCAGGAGGACTCAGCAGGGCGGGTGCCTCAAGAGATCAGCCCCCAACCTCCTGATCCTGAGGCTGCCAGCTTGAGATGGAGGGGTTGGGACCGGCCAGGCTGACCTGAGCACTGCCCGCCCAGCCCCCACACTCCTTGGCCGAGAGCTCAGAACTGTTCAGAGTGGGACCTGCCTTCCTGATCACTCCTGCCGTCCCCACCCTGTCTGCAGGCCCCGTCCATGCTCCTGTCTTTTTATCGCACCTCACTGACATAGGATGTAGAGTTTCTAAAAACCCAAAATGCACAAACAAACCTCCCCTCGCCAAACACACGCAGCTTGGGAGTCAGACAGCCAGGTTGGTTCTGGGAAGGGCTGCTCACAAGCATACTTGGGGAGCCCAGTGCACAGCTCCGATCCCCTCTGTTTCTGGCCACCCAGCCATCTTCCCTTTGGGAAGTCAGCTCTCTGGCTGTCCCTTTTCCCATCCTGTCCTAGCCTTTTCTCAGCCGTGTTGGCCCTACCTTCCTGTCCCAGGGAGCAGGGGAGGCGCTTGGCCCAGCCTGGCCAATGAGAGCTTTCATCACCTGGCCATGTGGATTGGTCCAGAGTCAGGGAAGTCAGCTTTAGGACATTAGTTGGGAATTTGGGGAAGGGGCTGTCTTTCCCCTGGTATTGCTAAGCTGATAGAAATATTCCTGAAGCAGCTTTGTCACCACTCAGGAAGACTCTTCCTGAGAATAAAGCCAGCACAGGACAGCAGGGCGAAGCAACAGAGAAAGCAGGTACTCAGTGACGTTGATCAAATAAAACCATTTTTGTTTTCCTGGACTGTTCTCTTATGGGAGCTAATTACTTTTTTCTTCTTGCTGAAGCCAGTTTGACTTGGGTTTCTGTCTCTTGCAAAGTAAGGAGTTAACTAATATAGACAGGCGACTAAATTTCTCCAAACTTGAGTTTCCTCATCTGAAAAATTATCCTCCTTATGAATTCTAAAAGGACCAGCACTGAAGGATGCCTTGTAGGCCTGCTGTAAGGAGCACAGATATTTTTGTGTGAAGCCTTTGGCCATTTCTATCTCACGTGATCGTTTCATGAACCCTGGGAAGGTCTTAGGACTGTGATCATGCTGTCCCACTTTTAGAGGAAGAAGCTCAGAATCAGGAATGTTACAGGTGCCTGTTATGTTACAGGGAGCTTCCATTGGCCCCCAGGTCACTGGGCATCCTCTGTCCCTGGTCTCTGCCCCAGGGGGCTGATCTGCTAGGACTGAGTCCACCAGACCCTGTGGATTCCCACTGGGTTCTAAGGATCCCTCTGGATTCCCACTGGGTTCTGCCAATGGGAAGCCCCAGCAGGGGATCCAAAGGTCAGAGGAGAAGTCAAGGCATTTCTTCCCCCGTCTCCCTCTCCTGAGGTCACCTCAGGCTGGCCAGGTCCCTTGACTGGAGGTCAGCGCTACTCATGTGGTGGTCTCTCTTTCTGGGTTCTGGTAACGACTCCCTTCCTTCAGACCTTGGGGTGTTAACAGCTCTGCTTCCATATAAAACCTGCCAACATGTTTATAAAATGTCCCTTATTAAAATCTTCCTGATTTATATGATGTGTGCGAGCCATTGATAACCCTTGGAGACTGACATTGGTTCACCTGATGTCATCTGCTATTTGAATTCAAGTATGTGGGTTTTGCATCCTGTGTTTTCTGAGCTCCCTGGCATTACCTGCTGCTCCTGAGACCTCTCACAGTCCCACCTTCCTCTAAGGCCCAGGTGAGCCACACTCTCTCCCCAAAGCTTTCCCAAGTCTCCCTCCTTCTGCCTCGTCCTTGTCCAAACCATCCTCTCCCGTCCCTCCTTCCCTTTGTACTCTGTATCTCTATCTATGGATGTGGGTGCCTGCTGGATGCCTGTTTAATCTTCCCCAGGTGCAGGGGCCATGAATTACTCCATCTGTCTCTCCAGTGCCCAGCACCAGTGCCCCCAGCCTCTCAGTGCCCAGTCTAGGAGCTGGTACATAGTAGATGCTCAATCTACCATGAGCATCTATTCATAGTAGATGGGTTAGCTGAATTCAATGATTGAACCTAGAGTGGGCCTCTGTAATGGGGCCACAGGAGCCTCTGCATTAGCAGTGGTCTCTGCCCAGAACACCCTTCTTTTCTGTGGCTGCCCGGGGAACCCCTCCTTATCCTTTAAGACTGAGCTCAAGCAATCCCTCCTCTAGGAAGTCTTTCCTTACCCAGAGTTCTGGCACTGGTGGTGCATTGGATGGTTCTCCAGCCATTCTTACCTGGCTTTCTCCTGCGTGTCCAGGCACTCCGAGAGCAGGCTAACTCACATCAGTGCCTGCTCAATTCATGTCACCGCTCCTTTGCTAGGGGAGCAGTGTGGCTTGAGGGAAAGTGGCACATGGATCTGGCCACAACTCTGACTGGCAGTCTGACCTTGCCTGGCCTTTCTGAGCCTTGGTTTGCAGGTACTGCCAAATACTGTGCCTGGCATATGAGGGTGATCAGTGGATGGTCACACAATAAACAGCTGTGGCCATTTCCTTTATTTAAAAACATATCCTTGTCAGGGTATGTGGAGACCCCTAATGTATCCATCTGTGGTAGCTCCTGCTTGAATGTTGGGCTCACTAAGTGGTCTGCCATGACAATGTGGCCTGGGAGGGAGCCAGCATTTTCCCTAAGAGCAGAAGACACTGCTTTTTTATCCAAAGAGGAAGGTCTGCAACAGGTAATCGGAACAAGGAAGTCCCTCTTGATGAGTGGGACTGACAGCTTGGCCTGGCCCTACAGGTTCTTAGGTATCTGGAAGGTGTTCCTTGATGGCACGGTGAAGCTGGCGCCTGCCTTGCAAACGGCCCTAAGAGCCACCACTACCTGAGCATGTCATGTGTGAGCCATGTGCTTGGGGTTTAGTGCTCATGGCACCATTATGAGTAAGTATTTTTGTGCCTGCTTTTTAGAGGAAGAACTGCATATTAGAGCGAGGAAGTAGCTTACTGAGAGTCAGGGTCTAAATATCAGCCTGGTTCTAATGCTTATGACCACAGCTGAAGTGGAAGCAGAGGAGACCAGAGGGAGACACTCTGTAGGCACCCCCAGCACCGACAGTGAGCCACTGTGCCTTGTAAGTCCAATTACCTGGCTGCCTGTGGTTCAGTTGTGAGTGTGCCTCTGGGTCCCTGTATAGCTGAGCTGTAGGGACCCAATGGGAGGTTCACATGGCTGGGGGTGGGCCAGAGTTACAGTGAAGCAGGCCCAGCCTGAAGCTTGAGTGTGGGTCAGCTAGAGACCCTGAGGGGAACGTGAGACTGGGGCACAGAACTGGGGTCTCTGCTCTGCACCAGGCCAGGTGGCACAGTGCTAGTGGCCCTGGCGCCCATGTGGCCCTCCTCTCCTCTCACTGCACTGCCTCGTGCAGGGCTGGGCTGGAGAAGGAAGACTCTCAGGGCAGTGGGCTCAGTGTAGAGTGGTAGACTCGACCCTAAATGTTCTAATCACAGAAAAACCACATCTTGGGCCCCACCAGCCCTCCCGGCTCCCTGCCCTGGTAACACTAAAGAAATGCCAACACACGCCGCGTGAAGTCCAGTGAAGGCAATGGACTGTTCTTTGCTCCCAGATCCATGTCAGACTATACAATTATAAACCAAACAAAAGCAAATTTCTAAATTACGTGCTATTTCAGTTCTTCTGTTCCCTATTGAGCTCCAAGGTGGTTCTGGAGGAGGAAGGAGAAACAAAGAAATCCAAAGCTGGGGAGGCAGAGGCTGGGGAGGCAGAGGCTAGGGCTGTGCCTTGGGTTCTCACGCACACTCTTCCCTAAGACCCTGCCAGGCACCCTGGACAGCACAGAAGCATCTTCCTCTCTCCTGGGTAGCCCAAGGGAGAGGCTCTGCATCCCAGGGGTAATGCAGTATCGACAACTTGCTTCTCTTCTCAGCAACTAGCTCAGTGTATAACCGATCAATCTGCAATCATAGCTGCTTTCCAGCCTTAACGCCACCACCGGCACTCACTCAAGGGCTGGTGTGGGGATGGTGGCTGCCTTCCATGATGAGAACTAAAAGTGGGAGAAGGTGGAGCTGGGAGCAGTTGAAGTATCTAGGGGTGCTCCAGATCCACTGGGTCAGAATCTCAGCAGGGGGACCCAGGCGTTTGAGTGGTTCACAAAGCTTCTGAGAGATTCTAATGAGGTGCGTGGGTGTGACAGGCGGGGAAACTGAGATTCTGAGAGAAGCAAACTGCCAAAGCCCCTGAGCTCAGTGGTGGGCCATTGCATGAGTGATTGGGGTTAGGTAGATTCCTGGAGGAAGGGTGCTTGAGCAGGGATTGCAGGAAGGGAGGAGGGAGGCTTGCAGAGGGAGAGGGCAGGATGTTCCTGCAGGGAGAAGAACTGGAGTGGAGGCTCTGAAGTGAAACTGAGCACACTTAATTCTCTTCAGGAGAGGAACTGAATCTGTGGAGAGAAAGATCCCAGTACCATCCTTGGTTTGCGCTCCAGAGAGGAGCAGAGAGGCTGAGGAAAGATGCTACTCTTTATGCCAAGTCCAGGAGGGCTTCCTGGAGGAGGAAGAAGGTAGATTTCAGGGGCTTGATGAATGGCAGCAAGGTGCAGAGCAGCAGGCAGAGGCGAGGTGGCAGTTTAGTCTAAGGAGAGGCCATTGGGGGATGGGTTTGGCATAAAAGTGTCAGGAGTCAGCAGATATTCCCAGGACTTCAGGTTCTGCCATTGCCATGCCATGCCTCAGCTTCCCTATTTGTAAAATGTGGATAAAAATACTAGTTCTCTGCTGGGTGCAGTGACTCATGCCTGTAATTCCAGCACTTTGGGAGGCTGAGGCGGGCAGATCACCTGAGGTCAGAAGTTTGAGACAGCCTGGCAAACATGGTGAAACCCGGTCTCTACTAAAAATACAAAAATTAGCCAGGCATGGTGGATGGTGTCTGTAGTTCCAGCTACTCGGGAGGCTGAGGCCGAAGAATCGCTTGAACCCAGGAGGCAGAGGTTGCAGGAGCCAAGATGGCATCATTACTCCAGCCTGGGCGACAGAGTGAGACTCCATCTCAAAAAACAAAAACAAAAACAAATCAGTTCTCTGTCAAGGTGAATGCGAAGAGAAAATGAGACAGTGTAAGTGAAACTGCTCTTGAACTGGCAATTGTCATGTAAACATAGGGGGCTCGGGTCCCACAGATGAGTCCCACAGATGAGAGTTTGAATCCTGGTCCTGCCTCTTCCTAGCTGTACAACCTGTAGATCAAGTTCCTGAAGTGTTGTCATCTGTAACATGAGGATAATGAGCCTCTGCACCGCAAGATAAATATGTGTGTTCAGTGAGAGAAAGTGTCCCTGGCACATAGCAGCTCAATTCACATCACTGCTTCTTTGTAGGGGAGCGGTGTGGCTGGCAGGAAAGCAGCAGGTAGATCTGGACACAACCCTGACCTCGCTTGACTTCTCTGAGCCTCAGTTTCTGCATGTGGAAAATTGGAGTGCTAATGAGAACCTCCATGGATTGCTGTAAGAATTTAAAACCCTGAGACGTCCTAGCCTGCTGGAGGTGTTTAATAAATGAGAGGGCGGCTATCAGCCCATATGGCCAGATACACGCAGCGATGGATCAATGGGCCATGGAGCAAAGGAGCAAGAGACATAGGATTAGAAGTGGGTACACCTCTGTCCACCAGGGGCTAACCCTGACCCGCCCCTACTCCCACCCCAGAGAGCAGGCCAGGGTACACTCTGGTCTGGACCAAGGCCCTGGGGCCAGCCCCGAGGACTATTTCTGGCCTCCCCACCTGGCACTGATGGATGCCCAGGCGGGTGATTGCAGGGGCTGCAGCCAGGATCAATACCCTAATCAACACCACATGGACCCCGCCAGCATTTTCCCCTCCACCCCAAACTAGGGGGTGGGGACAGGTACAGGGAGCTGCTGAGAAGAGAGAGAAACTCCAACGCTAAGCTCTGTACTCAGTGAATAATGGAATCAGTGGGGGAGCAGGAGAAATAGGCTGGGAAGGGCACAGGCGGGGGTGCTGGGGAGCCTCTCCAGCCGCAGATGGAGGCCTGAGGTGGGCCCCCCACCAAGGCTGCCCTGGCCTGGGGAAGAGGTGTCAGATAAGAGTGCAGGTTCAGATGGGGGACGATGCCTGCTTCCCAGGCCTTCTGCCAACACCGAGTCCCCACTGCATGCCCTGCCCCTTGGCTCTGACAGCTCAGGGTCCTCACCCCATAATGTTCCTCCTTCAAAGCCTTGCCCTAGACCCTATACCCAGGGCTCCCATGCAGACTCCAGAAACACCTTTCCTTCCCTGTAGCCCTGCAACATGGGGGGTAGGTGGGCTGGCCCTGGGCCATGGCCAGGGGCTTCTGCCTGAGTTTGCTTCTGTATGGAGTTCCAGTTCTTCCTCCACCCAAGGTCTAGAGTCTTCTGCCTTGGAGCTGACAGCTCTGTTCCTGGCCTTGCCAAGCGAGGTGTCTGGGTCCTGCTGGCTCACCTGCAGCCATGGCTCCGTCTTACTGATGGCTTGCTTAACAGGTGCCAAATATGACTCTTCCAAGTGGCCACCATAGTGCTGCATGCCAAGGAAGAGCCAAGGCCCCTTCCACTTTTCCTTAGCAGGTGCAAGGAGAGGTGGAAGGGGTCTTGGCTGCCCTCCTGCCCTGCCCCATAACCTCTTTGGAGGCAGCCTCTATTGCTAACTGGGCTCTGTACATACTCTACCACGTCCCCATAAGGAGGTCTGGGCATCTCCCTCCCTGAGCTGTCCCTGGTGCTGAGAGGTTCACAGGCTGGGAGCCTGGCCCTGCAGGAGTCACACCACGGGCAAGGCCTGGTCCTAGTTCTGGCTCTGCCAGGGTTAAGCTGCGTGACCTTGACTAAGTCACTTTATCACAGTGCCTCACATCCCAGCTATACATGGGAAGGAACCCTCTCTGCCCTCTTGGCCCCGCAGGGTTTCTAAGGGCAGAAAATGTGATAATGTTTCCTAAAGGCCTGTGAAGGCACAATCAGGCAGTGGAGACTGGGCTGTAGCTCTGGCTGCTGACTCCAACCTCTTGATAGCAACCCACCAAACACCACAGCCTCTTCGTGTGGAAATATAAGAGTAAGACAATGGATGGATGTGGGGACACTTTGGGAGAGGTCAGGAGATCAGGAGTGCCCCTTGGATCAGGACTCCGGAAACCAGACCTCATCTTCTTTTGCCATCTGTCATCTGGGTCTTGCACCCCAATTCCAGGTGTCCATTAAGGCCTATGTGGTACTAAGGTCAGGGGGAAGGGCAATGTGGCCACAGAGCCAGGCTGCACAGGGCAGTGTGTCCGCGGCCCTCATGGGCTGCATGGCTTCAACACAGCTCCTCACTCAGCAGTAAAGGCCACTCCCAGCCAACCTCCTTTACTTCTCTCCCCACTTACCTACAGTGTCATAGCCAGGAGAGATCCCTTAGAGAACTTACAGGTAAGATTGTTTAAGCCCAGAGAGGGGAAGGGACCAGCTCGATGTCACACAACAGGTGGATCTCAGGACCCCAACTCCAGGGCTGCTACTCTTTGCAGTAGACTTGTGGTTTGCAAACTGGGTTTCTGGGGGGCCCCAAGGCCCTAGGGATGCCATAGGTGGGAGGGTAATCAGGGCTTGAGTGACTGGGGTTTTTTTCCTCCACCACATCTCCATCTTAGCCAGAGCTGCTCTCTCCTCTTCAATCAGTATTGCATGTCCAGGGGAAATGTATGAAAAACAGAATTGTGTTGCAGAAGAACAGTGTGAAAATGGCTGTGTTGCCCTCCACCCCATCCCCCTGACTGACCCCCAGCACTGTCACTGAAGTTCCCAGCCTTGCCCCACTAGGCCCTTCCCCCATCAACTGTCCCTGGCAATCTGTCCTCCTCTGCTTCCTGAATGGTTCTGAGCTCTCTTCCAGGCCACATTTCTGTCTATGCCTCTGTCTAAAATCAAAGTCAACCTTCTAACTAACCAACCCTAATGACTAATCTCTGCTGAAGAGATGGCAGGCGAAGGCCTTCTTAGGTATCGATTGTCTTTTAACAGCGACCTTCTGGAGACAGTGCTTCCATTTGTTTTAACGGTCTGGAGGAAGCCAGCTGGGCAGATGCTTCTGGAAAAGAGGCCTTTGGGGTTTCTTCCCCAATGCCTGCTGCCCTCACTGAGCCCCGGTGCCATGAGGAGAGGGGTAGGGTGGTGGGTGGGATGGTGAGAGAATCCCAGGCCTTGGGGCCCACTGCCCAGCTTCTCGGCCTGGTTCACTCTGACCTTGAGCAAGTGCTGTGCCTTAATTCCCTGCTTGGAAATGGGGCTGATAATAGTAGCAGCCACCTCCTAGGGTGGGCTTGAGATCATTGATGTCATTCATGTGAAGTGCAGAGAACAATGCTCAGTAGAATTTGTGCTCAGCCTGTGTTGGCTCTGATTGGTGGGGTGGGAGCAGAGGCAGGTGTAACTATCCTACAATTGGCTCACACCCCCTGCAGTCCTTCCTCACCCTACACTCCATCCCATGTCATCTCCATGATCATTTCATGAGGCATCGATTCTCAGCATCCCCCCATTTCACAGATGGAGGAAAGGAGGCTCAGAGCAGGTCTGTAAACCTTCCCTGGAGCCAACTCTCCACCCCCTCGACCACCTCCCTGAGCCGTCCCTAAAGCTGCCGCAGGGCTGCTTGGGTCCAGTCTGTTCCAACGTCTGACTCACAGCCAGGGGCCCCTGCAGAGAGCATCTGCTGTCTCCCCAGGTCTGCCTCCTTTTCCTAGGCAGATGACACGCTCCCCAGTCCCCTCTCCCATCTCTCTTCTAAGCCCTCTTCTTCTGGAACTTTGTTGCTGAGACACTGCATCCCTCCATCTGTTCCATTCCTCCTCACTCTGGCTAGAGGGCCTGACCTAGTTTAGGGGTGGCTGGTTAGGGAAGGCTGTGCATGTGCACATTCATGCTATATGAGGGTGGCAGTGCACAGACAGGAGCAGGAGTGTGTGTAGATGTGTGTGCATGTGTGCACATGGATGCCTTTCTGAGAGTGTGTATAACAGGGAACACATAGTGGGCTGTAAACAGTACCAGACCTACAGGCAGAGCCAGGGCCCCTCTGCCAGGCTCTGCTGATCACTGGCCATGTGCCTTTAAACCAGCACAGAATCTGGCTGAACTAGGCACTCAGTAAGTGCCTCCTGCGGAGGTGAATGTGCTCCCAGTGTGGGCTCAGGAGCGCAGTGTCCTGGGCAGGCCAGGGTGGGGCTCTTTTCTCTTCCCAGGGTAAAGTTCCCTTGTCTGCCTGGCTGTGTGCAGGGGCTGCTGTCTGTGACTGTGGGGGGTGGGCACCTCAAGCTTTCCTGGCCAATGCCCAGTGTGTGGACTTGTCCTGGACGTGGAAGCACTCCTCCGCCTGCCTCTGGTACCCTCTGCAGAAGCCACGGTGGAAATGGCTCAGGTCTCAGAGTCACATGGGCCTGGAGACAAGCCCTACACTGACCTGCTGGGGGACCCTGAAGTTGCCTGACTTCTCTGAGCCTTACCCTCCTCTCCAGCAAAAGGAGGCTTATCCTCTCTGTCATGATGGTCTCTTGAGGTTTTTAAGAGGATGCAATATGAAGAAAAAGGCCTTAATAAGTGGGGCCTGTTCTTTCATGTGATCTGTCATAGACCTGATGTGCTGCTTCCATGAGATGACGCATGCCAGGTCCTTGTACAGCGCATGGCATGTAGCATGAGCGCCACAAAAGAAGCAGCTTCTAGTAACCACACAGCCAGCTCTCCTCCGGGGGAGGGGGGCGCCACCCACCGTGCCGCTGAACTTGGCAGATTGCTGTGTAGCCCATTAGCAAAGCCCAGGAGCTATCTGTGTGTTTTGTCTTCCAGGGTCCCTTTGTCCCAGGCAAATCGGCCCCTGATTAACTTCCCATCTCGAGTGAGGTCAGCCTGTCTTTGGGACAAACTGGTCCACATGACTGTCTGGGGCATTGATGTGGCTGGGTCTCTGGGCTGGGGGAGGAACCGTGTGGCATTTGGCTTTGGGGGTTAAAGTCAGCTCTTGGCCTTCACCTGCCATCTAGTGGGATGGAGGAGACTGGGTTTTGGGGACCGAGGGGCTTGGTGGGAAGCGGGTGCTGCCATTGGCTGCTGGCTGGGGGTGCTGGTCTGGAAGGGTAGAGCAGCTTGGCCTCGGAAAGCCTCATCTTATTCCCATCCTAGAGTGGTGAGTGGTGAGCTGGAGCCTGAGGTGGGGGAGCCTGTGAGTCAGAAGACCTGAGCTCTATCACTGACACACCAGTGTCCACAGGCAAAGATGAGGTTAACTAGGCAACAGTTTCCCCACCTGTGGAAGGGGGTGAGCCCCAGCATTCTTGTCAGGATCCTCAAGGGCTGAGAAGACGTCAGGCACAGCAGACTCCTCTCCAAATGGCAGGACTCTCCAAACGGCCCTGGCCATCCTCAGGGCAGTGTTCTAGCCTCTTACTTCACATCTATATCCCCTGTGGGGTCTTCCATCCTCCCTCCTTGTCCAGTCCTGGTGAGCGTCCTGGGTCACCAGCCCATGGCAGGGAGTGGCCAATAGGTGGAGACCCTTCCTGCACTTCCTGTGGTCAAGGTCAGCCCTCACTGGAGAACATATTTCTGCTCCATTAGGCTGGCCTGTGAAATGTGTGCCAAGGTTCCTGGTGGGAGCAGGAGCCCCTGCCACATAAAACATTCAGTAAATGAAATACTCGGTTTCCACCTAGCCCAGGTAATGGCCATTATGTTCCATATTATCAGCCATCAGAACAGGAGGCTGGGATGGAGCAAGAGCCCGTTCCTCTCACGGCCTGTGGATAAACAACCCAGCTTGTGGCAAATAAAATGGGAAAGTTGAAATACAGTTGCCATTTCGTTCAAGTTGGATATTAATAGCTTCAGGGACCGGCTCAAAAAGAAGGAGGGGAGGGGAAGGAGAAGGAAGAAAGAGAACTGTGAACACCATTAACATCCAATTTCCTCAGAGGCTCGGAACCCTTTGAGGCTCTGGTCTCAGGAGCCTGCGGGAGGGGGTGAGGTGCCATGGTCAGAAGGTGCTGATGCTGCAGCTTCAATTCCAGGAGGCAGCTCCTACTCATGGGGTGAGTAGAGTGAGGATGCTGCTGGGACAGGAAGGCCTGGGCATCATGGGGGCACCACATCCTTCCCTGGCACCTCACAGTGCCTGGACACATGTCTCTGGCGCCAGCCACTACTCCACGACACGCTGGGGGTGGCACCTTTCTCCCTGGCCTTCCCATGGATACTCCTGGCCACGGTGTCCCTCTCACTCCTCCGTAGGAGAGAGGGGGATGACCGCACTTGTGTAGAGCCATGTGACCTGCCCGTGTCCTCTTTACAGGGCTGGTGTGCTCATCCTCAGCTTCCCCTTGTGCAGAGACCTGTGCTAGCCTGGGAGGTTACCTCCCACCCCTCCTCATGGCAGCCATCGCCCAAACACTGGCCAACTCGAGGGCACAAAGGGCTGAGCCCCTTGCAGAGTGGGGACAACTTTCTCAGCTGATTAAGCCCCAGAGTGACATGTGCACCAGGCCAAGGGTTGACTGCCCTGACACCCCATACACTGCTTCCCTCACTCCTTTATAGGTTTTGCTGAAGAGAGCTCCTTCAAGAAACCACATGCCCCCAAATCTCTGCCTCAAGTTCTGCTTCTAAAGACCCCAGCCCTGAAAGCTGGGTAGCCTGGGGCAAGCCAGCCTCAATACCTTCATCTGTGAAACAGGAAATAACATCAGCTCCTCTTGGGATTGCTGAGACCATTCAAGGAGACACTGTTGGCAAAATTCTTTGCCCTCTGCTAGGTACTTGGATTAGTGTCCCTTCACTGCTGCGATGAACTATGCAAACTCAGTGGCTTAAACAACACACATTTATGATCTTATAGTTCTGGGGGTCAGAAGTCCTCATGGGCCTCGCTGGGCTCAAACCAAGGTGTTGGCAGGGCTGTGTTCCTTCTGGAGGCTCTGAAGGGGAATCTGTTTCTTGCCTTCACCAGCTTCCAGAGTCTGTGCATTCCTTGGCCCTGTGGCTCCTTCCTCCCTCTTCAAAGCCTGTGAAGTCTGCCCCGGGCTGCATCACTTTGATTCTGACCCCTTTCCCTCTCTTTTACTTATTAGGGCCCTTGTGACTGCCTTGGGCACACCCAGCTAATCCAGGATGATCTCCCCATCTCAAGACCCTTAACTGAATCCTATCTGCACAGTCGCTTTTGCTGTGGAAGGTCATATATTCCCAGGCTCTGGGGACCAGCAGGTGGATGGCTCGGGAGGGACGTTCTTCCGCCTACCACAGAATGCAGTAAGCCCAGGTCTATGTATATTTATTTCCTCTCCTCAGGCATGTTCTTGTGCCCCTTTGAGACTCTTTCTACCTCTTTAAAGATTATTGTGAGGATTACTGTGTATAATGGGTATGACGGGATTTGCAAATGGGGCTATGGAAGGAGAGAGTCTTCCAGCTTCCCAATCCCCTCATCAGGCGTCCCCTACTGATTCTGCACCCGGCTGTGCCCTCCTCTCTCCTGAAGCCCTTCTCCCTGCCCTCCTATGGCCAATGTTTTCTGGAAACACCTTTGGAGGAGAAGAAGCTTGATCTGCTCTTGGTGATGGGGTCAAGAGGTCAGGGCTTCCAGGCCAGGTTGTGGAGAGGAGTGAGTGGTCCAAGCCCATTTCTCAGCCACCGCTTGCCCAGAGCGTGTCTGCCTGGTGCTACGTTTTAGGAAGGGATGGGCATCAGAATGGAGAGGAAGAAGTTGCCGCAGAAGAACTGAGTTCTGTGGAATAAGGAGGCACTTGGTACTGAGTTGCTGGTCTTGGCAGGATCAGAAATTTGGCCTGTGGCACCCAGACTTCTGGTATGTTCTGTCTTTATTCTCTAAAGTTCCATATAAAAGGGCAGCCTGTGTTCATTGTGTTGAGGGGAAGAAAAGCAAGGGGTCTGGGTTTGGGAACATGTGGGGCCAGAGAGACAGATAGCAAGGGAAGGGTCCAGGAGAGTGGGTCAGCAGAAGAACAAGTGGGGCTCTAAGTGGAGCGAGCTGGGCAGGGCATCCCCTCTTCCAGACAGTTGCGCCCAGTCTGGATGAGCCTCCCCTGCTTGTGTTAGCCCATCGTGGTGATCCAGGCAGGCCTCTGCACGCCCTGCTGGAGGGGGAGTTCCCAGAGAACACGGGCACTGTCCTATTCCTTCTGAGTCTCAGCACCCAGAACAGGGCAGGCACAATGGGGCGCTCAGTAACCACCCCAGAGACACTGAACCGACGAGGGAGCGAGGGGCTGGCCATGCCTTCACTGCACCTGCTGCCCTGGTGGGTCCATCATGGCCAAGTCTCTGTAACTCCCTGGGGACAGAGCCCAGCCTACTCTAGTGCCGGTCATGTACCTTTTTTAAAAAAAACTTCTTGGAAATTTCCATTTGTCTTAAAAAGCACAGTGTGAGTACCGGCTGGGGAGATGGGATGTTTGAGGTCAAGACTGTGCTCTTAGAATCCTCTGACAGACCTTGGGTGAGTCACTTCCTATTTCTGGGCTTTATTTTCATCATCAGTTAAATGACACTTTGGTCTGAATCAGTGGTTCTCAAATTGTAGCTAGCTTCAGAATCATCTGGAGGGCTTGTTAACCCAAAGCCTGCTGGGGCCCACCCAGAGTGTCTGACCTAATAGGTCAAGAATTCGCATTTCTATTAAGGCCCCCAGTGATGCTGATGCTGCTGGTCCAGGACCACACTGAGGACCATTGGTTTTTAAGTGCTAGGCTTGTTGCATCTGGAGTACCTGGGGAGTTTGCTGAGAAAACCTTGACTCCTGGGCTCCATCCCCAATGACTTGGACTCCATTCTTCTGGGGGTAAAACTGCATCTTCTTAAGGAACTCCCTGGGTAATTCTGATGTGAAACCCCATTTGGGAACCCCACGCTACATGATCTCCAAAGTTACTCCTGATTTTTTTGTTTTTGTTTTTTTGTAAAACAGTTTTATTGAGGCATAATTGACACAGTGCACACAGCACATACTTAGTGTGTTCAATTGGATAGGTTTTGACTTATGGATACTGTTGTGAAGTGTCACCACAACTAAGATAGTGAACACATCAATTACTCCCCCAGTTTCCTCATGCCCCTTGGCCATCTTGCCTGCCTGCTCCTCCCGTCTCTAAGGTTTTTATCCACCTATAGTTCTAAACTGGGCTGATGATTTCCATTCTGAAGGTAGGAGTGACGGTATGAATGGGGAGGCTTCCCTTCTCAGGCCCTGTGGGAGGTGTGCACAGCTTGGAAGCATCTCCATAGGGAGAGGGTTGTGGTAGGTTTGGGGAAGGAGGCCTGGAGAAGATGCTGGATTGGCAACGCTGGGAGTTTCGTCCAGTGACCAAGCTGTGGAGGATCATGAAGACAAGAATGATCTTATATTGAGAAAGGAGCCCTTGCCCCCAGGTGAAGGGGAGGAAAGGGAGAAAGTGGTGCTGAGCTTCAATGGGAGCAGAGGAAAGGGTCCCAAGAAGAGGAGGAGGCACAGCGAAGAAAGGGAGGTGGTGACAGGGTCCAGGCAAGAACAGGCCCACAGACTAGGAAGTAAAATGTTCCTGGCAAGGGTAAGACTCTCTGCATTGCTTCCTTCCATTCAGGCAGTTTAACAAACATATATGAAGTATTTCCACGGTGCCAGGCACTGAGCTAAGCCCTGGAGACAATATAGATGCAGACACTGTCAATCAATGCCATAATTGCTATGGTAGGGATAGGCACAGAAGAGCTGGGCTGTGTACTCACAACCTGGAGGTTTTGCAAAGATGTCCTTGTCATGAGTTTTGTGCAAGTATGAATATCCTACCTGAAGCTGTTGAGAGACAGCTCCTCCGTCACAATAACCACCACCCCATGGTCTGATTGTGATGGGAAGGCAGTTTGAACTCTTAGGAATTGAGACCAAAACCATATTATCTGGCGGAGGTGGTGAGTAGCACAAGTATTTAGGAGAGGTTGCGATACTTGGACATCATGATAAAACCAGGAGACTGGGGACCTCCCTGGGAAGAAATGGAGAAAGACTCCTAGAGGGGATGACACCTCCTGTCTGAAGATCCTTCCTTCAGGTCCTCCCCGCATGGTATTTGACAATCCTCTGCATCATGCTTAGTGTGTGCATACATGCATGTGCATGTGTGTGCACGTGCATGTGTGTGTATGTGTGATAAACCATATTTCAATCTTTCAGTCATTCATGTATTCATTCAATGAGTGAACTAATTCATTTACCTGTTGTAAGTGAGGCACTCTGCTGGGTGGGGTATAGTAGTGGACAAGACAGGCAAGCTCCTTACCCATGGTGTTTAGGAATCTGACTCTTAAATACTCTCTTTAAAGACCCAAAGAAAGATGCCTCTGGTGGACAGATTTGGGGCCCCACATTATATACCCTTGAGTGGGGCTAAGGGAGAATTTGAAGCCATGGTTGTATTACAATATTCCCATTCTCCCATGCTGTCAGTACATACACATGAATTGTGTTGTTGTTAAGATGGAAATGGGTTAAAAGTGCTTCTTCAGGTGTGACCCAGAACAACAAGACTCACCTGGTAGCTTGCTCCAAAGGTAGATTTTGGGGCAAGCTCACCTCCACTCACCCCACCTTCACCCATTGATTTGGGATTTTGAGGGGGGCCATAAGTGATTCTAGAATCTGAACTTAACCACAAGTCTCCAGATTATTCTTGTTAATGGAGATTTTTAATTGAAGGGTACATACATGAAGGTGCACATTTATAAATGTGCAACTGGGTGGATTTTCTGCAAGGTGAACCCCCTGAAAATCAGCATCCAATCTAGAAACATCTCTAGACCCCAGAAGTTCCCTTTTGCCTTATTCCAGCCTCTCCCCCTCCCTCCGCCAAGGGCAACCACCATGATGACTTCTAACTCCGTTTTATCCCTCTTTTAAAAACTTTGTATAGATAAAACTATACATTATGTATTCATTTGCGTCTGGCAAAATTTCCCTCAGCACTGTTTTTGAGATTTATTTATATGCATGTACTTGTAGTTTGTGTGTTCTCATTGATGTATAGTATTCCTTTGTATGACTATGCACAATTTATTTTTCCATTCTTCTCTTGATGGGTATTTGGATGGTTTCCAGTTGGGCTATTATGAATAGTGCTGCTATGAACATTCTTGCATAATATTTTGGTGCTCATAGGCACTCAGTTCTGTTGGAGTGGGATTGCTAGGTCAGAGTATATGCTTGTGTTCAGCTTTAAAGATGTCTGTGGTAGCAGCCTCTATGATGCCCCCAGTGCTCCCCTCCTCTTGGTCTTCAGATCAAGTGTAGGCTGGACTTACTGACTCTACCTCTGACAATAGAATATGGCTGAAGTAATGGGACGTCACTTCTGAAATTAGGCTAGGAAAACGCTGTGGCTTCTGTCTTGTGTGCTGCCTCTTGGTTGCCCACTCTGAAGAAAGCCAGCTTCTATGTTGTGAGCTTCCCCATGCAGACAGAGGCCCACATCGCAAGGAACTGAGGGACACTTCCAGCTAACAGCTTAAGAGGAACTGAAGCCTGCCACCAACTATATAAGTGAACTTAGAAGCTGACCTTTTCCCAGTCATGCCTTCAGATGAGACCACAGTTCTGGCTCACAGGTTTGACAGCAACCTCATGAGAAACCTCGAGCCAGACGTACCGCTCTTGGCCTGCTATATTCCTCACCCACAGCAACTGTGAGATAATAGATGTTTGTTGTTTTGAGCTGCTCAGTTTTGAGGTCATTTGGTACATGGCAATAGATAACTAATATACTGCCAACTTATCTTTTTTTTTGAGATGGGGTCTCACTATTGCCCAGGCTGGAGTGCAGTGGTGCAATCACAGCTCACTGCAGCCTTGAACTCCTGGGCTCAAGTGATCCTCCCACCTCAGCCTTCTGAGTAGCTGAGACCACAGGTATGCACCAGCATGCCTGGCTATTTTTGTTTTATGTTTAGTAGGACAGGGTTTTACTATGTTGCATAGGCTAATCTCAAACTCTAGGCTCAAGCAATCCTCCTGCTTTGGCCTCCCAAAGTGCTGGGATTACAGGTGTGAGCCACTGTGTCCAACCCACAGACTCTTTTTCTGAAAAGTTGTTCTAATTTATAGCCCTGCCAGAAATGACAATTCCATTTTCTCTATTTACTTGCCCACAATTGCCTGCCTCTTTAATTTTGGCCATGATGATGGGAGCATGGCAATATTGCATCATGGTTTTCATCTGCTTTTCTTTGATGGCTAATGAAGTTGAGCACCTTGCATTAATTGGCCATTCAAATATCCCCTTTGTGAAGTGCTCCTTCAAGTCTTTTGCCCATTTGTCTAGTGGGTAATTTATCTTTTTCTTGTTTGTAGGAATGCTTTTTATATTCTGATTATTAATTCCATGTTGGACATCTGTATTGCAAATATTTTCTTCCGTTTTTGGCATGCTGTTTCACTCTCTATTTTTAAAGTTATTTTGGAATATTCAAATTCACAAAAAAGTTATGAGAATAAAAGTAATACTCGAGTTCTACTATAGCCTTTACTCAGATTCACCTTTTGTTACCATTTTACACCATTTGCTTTATTATTTGCACCCTCTTGCAACACCTCTCTCTCTAAATACATAACACCCCCCCCCCAAACGAGCTCACACGGTTTTCTAACCCATTGGAAAATAAGTTGCATACATGACAACTCTTTACTCCCAAATAGGTCAGCATATAAATATAAATATACATTTCTTAGGAATATTCTCTTATGTGACCATACTACAGTTATCAGCTTCTGTCAATTTCACATTGATCTGATCTCCTGTGTTCCAGTTTTTTCAGCTGATCTAATAATGTACTTTATCATTTTCCCTTCCAACACAGAATCCCATCTAGGATCAGGTATTGTACTTAGTTGTCACGTCTCCTTTAATTGAGAGCACGTCATAGCCTTCCTTTGTCTTTTACGACATTGACATTTTGAAGAATGCAGTCTCTTCCCCTCTTCCCTTTTAAATAGAACATTCCTCATTTTGTTTGTCTGATATTTTATTATGATTAGAGGCAGTACTGCCTTGCTGAATGGAATAATATATAAATGATATGTCCTTCTTAGGGTCTGACACCTGGAGCCACACAATGTCCCTCATGACTGATGTTAATTTTAACCAACCTGTCAAGGTGGTGTCCAGTTTATCCATTGTATAGTTGCAATTTTTTCCCCTTGAAACTAATAAGCAAGCATTGGGGATGTGCAGGTTGAGACCATGCAAATATTCTGCTTCTCATCAAAATGTCCTCTGGATTTAGCATCCACTGATGATTCTTGCCTGAACCAATCTTCACTGCGATTGCTCCAGAGCAATGATTTTCCAACTCTGTCTCTCCTCCCACGGTTGCCAGTCAGCCATCGGCTTTATACTGGGAGCAGGAACCTTCTCTTTGAAGATTTCTTAATTTTAACATAATCTAACTTATTGGCTTTTTCTGTCTAGTTAATGCCTTTTATGTCCTGTTCAAAAATTCCCTACCACCACCTCTTAAAAATATTCTATGTTTCCTTAAAGCTTCGTTATTAGGCCTTTGACACTTAGGTCTGTGATCCATCTGGGATTTTTTTGTTGTTGATGATGTGGGATAGGGGATGAATATCAACTTCTTTCCATGTGGAAATCCAATTGACCTAAGTGTCTTTATCAACAATTTTTATTTATACAAGAAATGGATGAATGCTTTCCTCCTTTTAAAAATTCAAAGGATTACAGGGAATGCTAAAAATCCCTTTGACCCTCTCTGCCCATCTTGATCATTTTCCCCTCCCTGGAGGGGGTACCTCAGAAGTAACCACTGTTATCAGCTCTTTACATCCTTTCAGACTTTCTTTAAACATTTGCAGACAGGCATGCACTGTGTTCTGTTCCTCCCCACCCCTCACAATGTATGAGTTATTCCGCAACTTGCTTTTTCAACCAGCAATATGACTTGGCGGACTTCTTGGGTGGGTACATACAGATCTCCAAGTAAATGGTTGCACTGGATTACACGTTATGCATGTCACATGTGATAAACTGGGTCAGAGCACATATTTGCAGCTTGCTTAGTCATTTGTGGACTTTAAAGTTGGTTCTAATTTTCTGTTTTGCTACCCCAGTGATTTTTATGCACACTGTGTGAACCACTTGGTGGGTTGCACCATTATGAAAACTGGAGTGGATGAGGACTTGAGTGTGAAAGGCACTGGGCTCTTCCTAGATTAAGGACAAACAAAGCGGCTCAGAGAGTTTGTGTGACTTACTCAGGCTTACACAGTTAATTAGCGGCAGAGCCTATCATGACACCTGCCTTGGGATGCCAAGTCCAGGCCTCTGCTTTCTACACAGCCCTGCCCAGGGCCCAGCTGACTTCCCCAGCCATCCAAATTCTCAAGCTTCCCTGTCCTCTTCTGGCTTCTCTTCCCCCTGGGGATGGGCCTCTGATATGGGATACCAGGGGCGTCTGTTCACTGCTCCTTCCGTACTGCCAGGGACAGGGCACTTGCTCACCTCCCAAGGCCCTGTGGTCTCCTCTCAAGGAGGCAAGATGGCACTTCAGTTCCAGAGCCTGCCCCTAAGCCTCCCCTCCTCTCAACCTCCATTTATCTAAAACTCCTCCAGCTTCCAAGATCCCCCTGTAGGACAGATAAGAACAAATTTGGAAGCCAGAGAAGCTGCAGCCCTTAAATCTCATGTTGGGCCAAATAATCAAAGAATCTTCCCCAAATTTGTCAACGGTGGTGCCGGGCCTAGCTGCTCAGTAATGACTCTCACTTGATGACAGATCTTGAGAAAATGCGTTTTGGAAGCAATCAGTATATGCTGAATAGGACCCTATTTTACAAGCATTTTATCTACTCTTAAGGACATGGGAGATGAGGAAAACAGATAAGCCTCTCTATTAATATTGATTAGACCATTATATATCTGAGAAAGAGATTTTAGGCAGAGATGATTGCATCTCACCAGAGCAGCATGTCTTCTCAAATCGAATCATTTCATTTGCCTCGCAGAGCTTGGGGGCGTGGGGAGGGGGACACATGCAAGCTTTGCTCCCCCACCCTGGGCAGAAGAGGCAGGAGAGGGATGCCGAGTAACAGGGACCAGGAAGGCACTTAGGTGCTTTCTCGCCAGCCCCACAAGGAGCTCAGTAAGAGGAAGCTAAAAAAGGAAACAGCAGCAGGAAGGATTGAGGTTAGACTGCAGGAAGAAATGCTTGCTTCTAGAAGAGTTCAGAAGCTGAGGCCCTTTTCTGGAACAGCTTTAAGGATGAGATCATGAACAGGCCTTTTGATTATTGATCACAAAAGAAGACTGGTAAACATTAAAAATGTTCAATCTCACTAGTAACCAAAATAATGCAAATCTAAATAATAAACGATTATTTTTGCTATCAGATTAGCAAAGATTGTTTTTAAAGCATCATGCCTGATGCTGGTGAGGATTTAGCGAAACTACATTCTCATGCATTCCTGGCAAAAGGGTAGGCGAGTGCAACGCTTTTGGAAGACAATTGCATGATATTTTCTGAGGACCTACTTTTTTGCCAAGCACTAAGTTGGAACCTGGGAGGATAGCATTGACTAAAACTAAGTCCTTGCCCCCAAAGACAGTAAAATTTATCAGGGGAAACTTGAAAATAACACATCAAAATGTAACTAAATATTTACAAAATGTAAAGAGCCTTAAAAAGGGCCACGCATGGTGGCTCACACCTGTAATCCTAGCACTTTGGGAGGCCAAGGCAGGCCTCAGATCATCTGAGGTCAGGAGTTCGAGACCAGCCTAGACAACATGGCAAAACTCTGACCCTACTAAAAATACACAAATTACCTGGGCATAGTGGTGCATACCTGTGGTCCCAGCGACTCAGGAAGTTGAGGCAGGAAAATAGCTTGAACCAAGGAGGTAAAGTTTGCAGTGGGCTGATATTGTACCACTACACTCCAACCTGGGCAACAGAGGAAGACTCTGTTTCCAAAACAAAACAAAACAAAAAAAAACCCTTACACATGCACACACACACACACACACAGACACACACACACAGAAATAGGGAGCTGAGGGGAGAGAGTGAGGGAGGTCAGTAAAGACTTTTCCAATGAGGTGACTTTGGGCAGAGTCACAAAAGCTAGAGGAGACACAGCCACAGAAAGAGAACAAGATGGCACTGGCGGATGGAACAGCATGTGCAAAGGTCCTGTGGTGGCAGAGATTTTTGGTGAACTGAGAAGAGGCCAGAGAGGCAGAGTGGGCGAGGGAAGCATGGTGAGAAGCAGTAGGAGAAGTTGGCGGGTGGGCAATGCACTGTAAATGCTGACCCTCCTGGGGTGCTGGGGGCCCTCCTAGGTTTTCAGCAGGGACAGCACACAGTCTGCCCTTACTGTTTTTTTTTTTTAACTGCTGCCGTTTTTCAAAATTTTTATTTATTGTTATTTAAAAAACCTGTAACATAAGATCCACTTTCTTTAAAAAGTTTTAAGTATACAGTATAGTAAACACGTACAATGTTGTACAGTAGATCTCTATAACTTTTTTTCTCCTTTTAAAGATTATTTTAATTTTTTAAGTTCCAAAGTATGTGGGCAGGACATGCAGGTTTGTTACATAGGTAAATGTGTGCCATGGTGGTTTCTGCACCTATCAACCCATCACCTAGGTATTAAGCCCAGCATGCATTAGCTTTTTTCCCTAATGCTCTCCTCTGACCCCACTTTTTTTTTGAGACAGGGTCTCACTCTGTCACCCAGGTGTGCAGTGGTGCAATTTTAGCTCACTGCAACATTTGCCTTCTGTGCTTAAGCGATCTTCCTACCTCAGCCTCCTAAGTACCTGGGACTAAAAGTGTGTGCCACTGTACTTGGCTGGGTTTTGTATTTTTTGTAGAGGCAGGGTTTTGCCGTGTTGCTCAGGCTAGCCTTGAACTCCTGAGCTCAAGCAATCCTCCTACCATGGCTTACCAGGTGTGGGTAATAGACGAAGCAGGAAGGATAGGTGGGTGCCTATGGCAGCAAGGAAGGTGAGAGGTGACAGGGGCTGGGATGAGGACTTTGGCAAGGGACATGCATCAAACACCTCACAAAGGTATAAACTCAGGATGAGCAAGGCCACTCCAGGAGATAACCAGAGGCACGCAGCAATTTACATACACACCCATTCGTTACGGGCTTAGTTACAAAGACAAAACCCTGGAAACAACAGAAACGTTCACTACGAGAGGGCTGGTCAAATGACGGTGCCACAGACAGGGCCTGCCGTGTAGTTACGAGAATTATTGTTTTATAAGAATCTTGAATAATACAGGACGATGTTTACATGGCATCTTGAGTGAAAAAAATCAGGACACAAAACTGAATGTATATTATGATGCAGCTTGAAAAAAATGGTGTTTTTCTATTTAAAATAAACACTGAAATGTCAGTGGCAACTCTCTGGGTGACCTATGGGTTATTTTAATTTTTTCCTACATTTCAGTGTTTCTCAAATGTCTAACAATAAGTATCTGCTTTTATAATTAAGAAAACAGTTATTTTTTACACCTATCATCTCAGCTACTCAGGAGGTTGAGGTAGGAGAATCACTTGAACCTGGGAGGCGGAGGTTACAGTGAGCTGAGATTGTGCCACTGCGCTCCAGCCTGGGCGACAGAGTGAGACTCCGTCAAAAAAAAAAGAAAAGAAAGAAAACATAGTTATTTTTTAATTAATAAAGTAAATCTCTCTCAAGCAGGCAAGGGGCAGGTGTGTGAATGAGAAAGGAAGAGTGCAGAGGAGGAAAGGGTTAGGCAAAGTGAGTGTTAAATCCGAATCTCCACGTAGACAGAGGTCAGATGTTCTCCTTCTCAGCCTGAGACCCTCCTGCCCTTGAAGAAGCTTCCTAAAACCAGCTCAGATCTCCTCCTCTGTTTCCCTGCCTCTTTGCATGTTTCTGGAAGGCCTCAATAGTGTAAGTATTATGCACAGCCTGCCTGCGGTCAGGCCACTGGGAGGCTGAAGAATGCAGATGCCTGGGCCCCAACCTTGGGGATTTCCACCCTGGAACCACCCCCCTCCACCCCTAGTCTTCTCCATCTTACTAATTGCTCAACTTTCTCAGTAAAAGCCATGAGTATGGCTACTGGGAGCGTGGACTCTGGAGCCAGACTGCCTGGGTTGGAATTCTGGCTCTGGCATGCGCTTGCTGGGCTCAGTGCCCTCAACTATGACATATTTATAGTATATTATATATATATGTACATATATATATAAGAGTATAGTGTACATATATGCATATTATATAGCATACAATAAATAAGTATAATATAGAATATATATATTGTTTTTAGTTTTGTTAAAAAGCATTCTGACATGTCATAAATGGGGGTTCAGGAGTGGTAGTGATGCAGAAGAAGGAAGCCATGGGTGGGGGCTGTCAGGAGTGGAGGCACTGATGTCTCCTTCACCCCCACCCTAGTGTCCTCATTTGAAGGATAGTTAGTCACATTCTACAATGGGGGAGTCCTCGACCATGTCTGTTCGAGCTCATCAGGCAGCTCACTAAGATTGACCTCAAAGCAATCCGGCACATCATGGAGGATCTTGGCATCAATCTCAGTGGACACAAATGTGATAGCTAAGCCCTTGGTGCCAAACTGGCCTACTCTGGCCACTCAAGGCAGGCAGGTGTCAGAATCCTCAGGCATGTCATAATTAAAAGCCATGTTCATCCGCCCAATGCTTATGCTTCAGCCAAGTAAGTTAGTAGCCACAAGAATTTGCCATTGGAAATCTTTCAGCTGCAGATACTGAGAAAGCCTCTGCTCCTGGGGCATCCCTTGGTGGGTGGCAATGGCTGGGAAGTTCTGCTCCACCAGTAGCTGGGCCGAGGCAGTATGCCGCTGCACAGACTTCACAAAGATCACCACCTGGTTGAACTCAAGGACATCCAGAAGGTCAAACAGCTTCCAATTCTTCTCGTTGTCCTTCAGTTTCATGTAGTACTGCCGTGACTCAGGCAGCATCAACTTCTTCTCATCATCCATGAAGATCTCCACTGGATCTTGCATGAACTTGTGGCAGACTGGACGGATCTCTTTGCTCAAGGTAGCCCTGAACATCATGATCTGCTTCTCATGGCTGTGTCATGCAAAAAATATCCTGGACATCACATTCATTCGAAATGAAGTGTTCAATGTATTTGAGGTTGAGGCTCTTATTTTCAAGCCAGGGCTAGGACAGGCCAACAGCACCTATTCCCCACAGCGGAGGAGCAGAAGTGCGTGAAAACATGCACAGCCTGTACAGCAGCATCTGATGCACGGCCATCCCCTGTAAGTGGTAGCTGTTACTACTCTTCCAGATACTCAGGCTGAAAACCTGAGGGTCATCCCTGAATCCCCCTTCCCTCATTCCAGCACCCTTGTCACCAGCACCTGCAGGTCCCTTCATTTCTCAGCCCTGCACTGCCTCCCCAGCCCACGCGACTATCCTCTCTTGCCGGCACTGCCGTCCTTGTTTCCTTTCAGTCCAGCCTCCTCTCGCCAGCCAGAGGGACTTCTGAAGATGAAAACTGAATGATGTTACTCCTCTGCTGGAGTTTCGAAGACAACCCAAACTTGTTGCCATGGACAAGGCCCTAGCAAGTCCTCTTACAGGAAACAAATAGAAATTTAAACAACAGAACAGTATTTTGCCTTCAGATTAGCAAAGATTTTTAAAAATAAAAATAAGACACAGTATTGGTGAGGATGTGGTGAAACTGCTCTTTTAGCCTGAGAACTTCCTGTTCCAGCATTTTTAGGTGAGGGAAAGATGTCGGACAAGGGGACTGAGAAGGAGCTGGAGAGGGGAGAACCAGGTCAGTGGAGGTTAGGGAAGCCAAGAGGAGGGAGTATTTTCAGAAGGAAGTGGGTCTCTTGGGCCACTGAGAGGTCAGAGAAGATGAGAAGAGGGAATTGACCATGGCTTGGGCCACAGTGGTTCCAGTGGAAGGGAAGAGGGAAGCCATATTCCCACAAAGGCAGAGAGAGGAGCCTATGAATGGCGATGGCAGAGTGTGTGTGCGTGCACGTGTGTGTGTGTGTGTGTGTGGTGATGGTGGCAGCTGCAGCAGTCGAGGAGATGGTGAGGAGACAGCAGCCCAAGGAGAAGTCTGGAAGGTAAGGAGAGCTCTCTGTGCAGTGCAGGGAGGGTTAACTGAGAGGGTCCTGAGAGCCTGGCCGAGGAGCAGCAGGAAGTAGGAAGGAAGGAACTTCAGGAAGCAGCAGGCTTTGCTTAATGTCCCAAGGGGGACCCAGCTTAAAACTCATTAGAAAAAACAAAGGAAAGCATCTGAGTTTCATGGGTTTGGTTCTAGATGGCAATTCCTCCTGGAGCCTTCTTAATTTCGTTGGTAAGAAAGATCGCTTTGATCACTACCTTAGAGAAAACTTAATTCTGATAAGGAATGTCTGAGTTTGTATCAATTTGAGGATTCTCCACAGGAAAAATGAGCTGGTGATGTAAGGGCCCACAAGAGGAGAAGACAAACACCTGCCCCCCTACCGTGTGTGTGTGTGTGTGTGTGTGTGTGTGTGTGTGTGTGTGTGTCTGTCTGTCTGTCTGTCTATCGTTTCCTAGTTCTAGTTAGAACTAGGAGGGCAGATAAGGGTATTTTCAGTCATTTGTTGGGACAGGGCAGCTGGGTGAGGATGGGATTAGGGACTATTGTTCAGAGCTCAAAGACAGTAAAATGCTTTCAGTTTTGGTGTCTCAAAAGTGTGGGTTATGGGGAGCAGCATATAAGAAAATTTTCCTTGCCAATCTGTGTTCCACATTTCCTTCCAAATCCTGCTTAGAGTTCGCAACCTCCAGGAAGCCTTCCCTCCTACCTCACCTCAGTCCTACCTATCACTGGTGCCTTCTTTGAGTCTGAGTTGGCCTGGACAGATTCGTGTCACTGGACCAAGGGTAGATGCTCACACTGCAGCGCCTAGGGGAACCTCCCTCTCTCTGGGCCTTGGTTTCATTATCTATACATCAAAGAGGATGATGGTGACTCTGACCCTTGCAGTCTCTGGTCCTAAGGGCACCCAGGGAGTGTGAGAGTAGGCAGGGTGAGGAGAAGCAGCAGACACCCCTATTATCTATGGAATGGTATGCTAGACCTTTTTCATCCATTATCTCATTTAATTTCACAACAATCCTATGTGTTGGGAACTATGACTATTCTCATTTTACAGATGAGGAAACAGAGGCTTAGAGTTGTTAATGATTTGCCCAAGGCTGCTCTGACAGGAAATGGCCAGGCTGCATTGGACACAATCACCTGGCCTAGGCAGGGAGGCCTTGTAAGAACCTGGGGAGGGGCCGGGGGGACCCTGTGGCACATTCCTCCAGAGTCAGCAGGGGACTCTGAGAGGTCCCGTGCCTCTCTGATCTCTTGCTCAACTGACTGTGTGTTGTCTGTCTCAGTCTTGGAAACTCCTAGGGATCATAATTACACACTGTCTTTTCTCTAGGTCAAGGACTGAAAAATTAAATTCTTACAGGGTCAGGCAGTAATTAAGTGAAGTGGGCAGAGAAAGTGCAAATTTGTTTGTTGCCTGAGTGGTGGTAAATGCAGCTCCTGAAGAGCACTTGTTTCTCAGGGATGACTGCTTCTCAGCTTCAGCCAGTTGTTACTTCCTGGTATCAGGGCTCAGTATTATCAGAACCTTTGGTCTTTCAAGAGAAGCTACATTTCCTGATTTTTAAAAGTTGGTCTAAACCTGCTGGTTCTGAGCAGTACTTTAAAACAACAAATGAATAAATGAATAAAATACATTAACAGACTGCATATTGCTCTGCCAAGCGACAGTTTTGCAACCTCTGAAGCCTGATTTCATCCCTGCCTTGTCCAGGCAAGCTTGATTGAAAGTCTCCTTTTATGTGGTTGCTCATGAAGTGGTGCTGATGCCCTTGGGTGGGACCATGGTTTGGTGTTTGTGAAGAAGTGTGAAGAAGTCTCCCAGAAGTCTCTTCCTTTACCACTCCCCACTCCAAACTGTCACTGCAACCCTCAAGCACACTTCAATGCTTTCCAAGGGTGGGGCAGGTACTGACAAGAATGGGTCCCAGTTTCAGACCTCTTTGAGTAGTTTTCCAACTGGACTTTCAACAACAATGTGAGATGGCATCCTGACAGGAATAGCAGCCCCTTGAATTTATAACCTCCATTCTCAAAGTTCTCTGAGAAGACTGGAGAAATAGTAGCTGGGGTGAGATGAATGTCATACACGTATTCTAAGATGACCAACACACAAGGGGACACGATACTATAAGCAAGTGCGAGTAGAAACAATAGACAATAGAAACAGACTCATGCAGACTTCAGATATTGGGATTATTAGACATAGACTATGGAATAACCATGCTTACTATGTTCAAAGAAGCAAAAAACACCAGCTTGAAAACTTCATCAGGGAACTGAAAACTATTAAATACATAACAAATTTTTTAAAAAGGAATTGTAGAACTAAAATGCAATAGCTAAAACTAAGAACTTGATGGATGAGTTTAAAAACAGAGTAGACACAGCTAAAGAGAAAATTACTGCATTGGAATCAAGGTCAGAAGAAACTGTTCAGAGTGTAGCACAGAGAGACAAAAAGATGGAAAATACGTCAATATTGAAGAATTTGGCTAAAAAAAAGGTGGAAAATACAGAAAGGAGGGTAAAAGACAAGGAGGACAAAATGAGAAAGTCTAGAATATATTTAATTGAAGTTGCAGATGAAAGGAGAAATAAGAGAGAAAGAACCAGGTGTAAGAAATATTTAAATTTTCTGCTACAGAGGAAAGACATCATTCTATTGTTTAAGAAGGCTTCAGTGGTAGATTGATCTATACCAGACACAGGAGGCCTCAGCCATTTCCTGGCTCAGAAGGGTCAGAAATGACTTGCAAATCACTGGGCCTTTGTGGGAATTGAGCCAGAGGTCTCCAGCCCAGGAGAAATGGCAGTTGGGAGAGTAATAGAAGTGAAGTTTTCATTCATTTGCTTCACTAATTTACTAATTGATACATTTGTTCACTTACTTATCAATTCAATGTCTATTTCTTGTGCACCCAAGAGGCTTGAGTCATTATAATTGGCATTTGATCAGAAAATAAAAACAGTCTTTGCATTTCGTGGTTTTTAAAAATTTTTTTAGAGACAGATTCCTGCTATGTTGCTCAGACTGGTCTTCTGGGCTCGAGTTTTCCTTTCACCCCATAGCCCCAAGTAGCTGGGATTATAGGCATGCACCACTGTACCCAAGTGAAAGTCTTAATTTTAAAGATGTTGTTTGTCCTTGAATGAGGCAAAATGTTTAGGGAGTTCAGTGTCTGGGTGCCCAGAAGCAAGATGGCACCTGGAGCCTATGATAATGGGGATTAGAGGCTGGTTTGGGGACAAAGGCAGTTTGGAGGGAAATGACCAAAACTACTGCCTATGAAGATGTTGGCCCATCTGTGAAGATAGCAGTCACTTTAGGAAGAGGTAATTTTGGTGCCAAATAAGCAGCTTTGCTACTTTGAGTAGAATTGATAGGATTTTCGAGAATCTGACCAACTTAATGTTATTTTCATTTTATTCATTTTCAGTAAGTTTTATTGTAATAAAAGGAGCCTGCCTACACTATACTAAAAGAAGGAGTATGCTTGTGTCAGCTACAGAGAAAAGCAACACAGCAGTCCTGTAAAGGCCACACGTGGGCATTAGGGTAGGGACTCCAATGTACATCTTCAGGGGACAAACCCAGAACTCTGAGCAGCTATCACACCTGGAGGTTTGGGAAAGCTTAGAACAGATTTGGATCTTCAGCAGCAGCGAGAAGTGAGGGCCGGGAGGGGTGAGGTGAGGCGTGGTCAGAGCCAGGTGCAGCTGGGAAAGAGGGAGGCTGGAGTGCGTGAAGTCCACGGCTTGCTCAGGCCAAGGTGCACTATGGGATGGGCAGTAAAGCGGCCTCGGGCTCTTGCTGCTGAATGG